>SMSQ01013883.1:5577-34845 GCA_019453375.1 Ctenoplectra terminalis | reverse complement strand
AAATACTGAAGATCGAAAACAAAAACTGGGGATAAGAAATTATTAATTGAAATATAGAAATGAGTGTCTGGATATCCTATCGTTCACATAAGGGTTAAACCGATTAAAAATTACAGTGGATTTCGGTTAATCGGACAAATACCGAGGCACGAAAACGAAAACTGTTTCCACTTCGCGTCGAGGTACACTTTACACTTTGTTAATTGAGATTAAGAAATTCAGGGTGTTTCAAATTTTTCCCGCCAAATTGCGCTGCTATATTTCACCAATAAAATTAATATTAAATTAAATTGAAATTAATACAGTGGATCCCGGTTAATTGAAACATATTGGATAAATCCACTGTATCGTACAAACATAGACTTTATTTTTGTTAATCGTATATAACGTATTAAAATTTCATTTAATCATTATTTTAATTACGTGGAACTGTCCTCGAACGATCTTTAGCGGCATAAAACAGCTGTACGAAATAATTCGGCTAGGACTGCGTCAAAGTATACGTATATCGTTGAATTGGGTGGACGCGTAACTTTGAAACATCGTTAAAGCGAGTTAACCGCGTTACCGTATGTCGGGCGTAATTTTCTGTTTCTCCGTGGCACATTATGCCCGGGACATCATTTTAATAAAATTGAATGCAATGAACGGAGTTGGGTCGCGTATGCAAAGTGTTCCTTTGCCTCGCGATATTACTCGGCGAAGAATGTGTTTATCGTGGTTGGAACATTATTTGATTAAAATAGTTTTTATTCATTGTCTTGTATTAGTTTTTATTTCAGTTTGAATGAAAGAATTTTTTTTTTCTTTTAACGCTTAAACGATTTATCATTCTATTTCCATAGGAGTTATTTTTAAATAATTTGAAACGCGTTGGTTTATTCGAACTAATATTTCTCTAAGTTATTTTATTATTTTCATTCAAATTAGTTAATTATATATTTAATTCTGCCAAGTTACTCGGTTTGATTAGTTTTATCAATTGTCAAAGAAAGTAGTCTTTCGTACTTTTTAATAATTAGTATAATTGTTTTTTTTTAATAGTTTGTATATTCTATTATAATTTTCTTTTGTACTAAAGAACTATCCCCTGAATGAATAAATGAATAAATTTCCACGATATAAAAATTACTCAAAATGTTAAAAATTCAATTCAATGTTATACTATACAGGGTGAAAGCAATAAATATTATTAACAATATAAATAATAAATATTACCATGTAAATTTTTATGCTATATTTTACTTACTCAATATTTCAGCAAATCTGAGGTATTAAAAAATTAAAATATCCGATCAGACACCTCGAATTGCAATCGATTTCATTTTAAACATTTTTTTTTAATAATTAATCAACTCACTCCGTATACAATTATAATATAATGTTTTACAGAAATAAAATGCAGCTACGAGGTATCGAAACATATTGCACGAACGATTGTGAAATTTTAAACCGATTTAAATATAATCATGATAATTCAGTCCACGTTTATTGCGTTTCGGGGGATGAATTAATTATTTCTCGATTAATTCGTATCACGCTATCAGGCGTATCGATCGATTCGCCATCCTATTCCACCGTAATTCTTCATCCTTGACATTTGAATCTGCCGATTCCCTCCCGCGCCAGTGTCATCGTCGTTGCAACACTCCAAACAAGATTCCAATTTGTGAATCATCCATCGTGTGATTAATTATGAAATCTTAACGAGACACACGCGGTTATCGGGGAATTAAGAAATCACGGGTTCGATTAGTACGCGAAAGTTGTCGAGAAACGTGACTCGAATCATAAAAACGCTGTTTCTTTCAACGGTGAAAATTGCTGGTTTGCAGGCAAAGTTTCACTTGATTGGTTACCGAGTTTACGGATCCTGGTGGTGAAATTGTGTTTCCATAGAATCATTGAACTTCTCTGGATTTAGGATAAAAGTGGGGAGTATTGTAAGATATTAAGATCAGGGTAGATTGTTGCTTTGGAGAAAATTAATAGGTTATTGAAGAAAATATTGTGACGTTCGGTTTAATTTTGTGGAAAATTGCATTTTCTTTGGATGCTAGGAAAATATTTTTGAAGGTGTTCAACCAGCATTTATTTTATCTTCTCCATCTGTATTTGATTTTCTTATTTAAGTATTTATTTTACTTTCTTATTATCTAAACATTTAACAATGAATTTCATTTCCTCTTTTCCCTATTCTTATTTTATTTCCTTATCTGTGTAAATATATTTTTTTTCTTCTTCATTTAAGTATTTATTACACAAGTATTTATTTTAATTCTATCTCTAAATATTTAAATTTTATTACTCCATTATTTCTTTTTTTTTTTTATTTCCTTGGAATACAAACTAATAAAACGTAAATTTATTTCGCTGAATTGAATTCTAGAACAGAATTTTTTCCATCGAGAAACATACGCCAGTAGTATCGTACAATTACCGTGGCTTCAAGACCGTCTTCCACGTGGCTTGTTATTGTACAGGTGAAGACAGTAATGTTTGGTTCCACGATTTCAAAATATACACCGAGTACGAGCTCTACTGACTCCATAGAGGCGTCAAGTTCGTTCCTCTTTCATCAAAAGTTTTTGATATTAGAAAAGCTGGTGTTTCCTTTAATAAATTTGCGCTTGTATAAAGACAGAAAGCATTTAACTGAATAAAACGCTGTTTCTGTTATCACTCTGCTTATAAAAATTCTTTAATCCATGACTTTTATATCATACTATTGATTCATTCATCAGATCCGAGTGGAATGTAACCAGAATCAAGTTTCTTACAGACGAACTTTCAAAGAAATTGATTACATGCTGGGATCGTTTCATTTATAATTTTCTTTTTTTTTTTTTTTTTTAAAGAGAGATTTTTAGTTTTATTAATGGAATTTTATTAGTACAGTACGCGAGAGGTATATTCAGTACTAATTGCTGCTGCTGGTAGTTAGTAGTCTTATCTAACTGTCGCCAACGACGATAATCAGAGCAATCAGGACAGTGGAGCAGTTTACCTTGGGTAATAACGTGTGTTAACCCTTTGCAGCTCGAGCTCCAACGTAAATTAACTCACAAATCAAAACTTTAACGATAAAGTTTCGCGAAAATATAGCTATCAAAGTTTCTCGTACACGACGAATGCCAAAACCATTTACACATATTTATATTCATGAATTAAATATTTTTCTGGTCAATTTCCAGCGATTTCGCTTCCTCGATATCAATTTTGCATCGTCAGAATAAACAATTACCAAATGATACAAAATTTAATTAACGAGTACTTAACCGTTCAAGTACGAAGAACTTGTGTTGTGCCAGAAATGCGGAGAAACGCTATCGCGCTTCTCTTTTGTTGTGCCAGAAATTTTGCGGGATAAAAAAAAGGACTCGATCGAATTTGTGCAGCAAAACACTCTTGCGATAAGCGAGAATCAAAAATATTTTTGTTGGTAAAAACTACTTTTTATATAATAATTACAGTAAATTACTATCGGTTTTATTATTTTCCACAATAAAAAACTACGCATTTTATTCCTTTCACCATACATACAAGAAAATTTTTCAGCACTCAAACGATTAACACTAAACCTACCAAAACGGTCAAATGACCGTTTCGTAATTTCTTGTCCAAATTTTATAAATTATTAACGGTGCACTTTTAAATATTTTTTTCTGATTTTCCGATAAATATATGGTTAAAGATTTGTTTCTCTAGCATTGCGTATTATTCCAAGTATCTATTATTGTAATTTATTTCATACAAGCAGGTATAGTTTAATCGTCGGTAGGTTTAATGTTAAATACCAAAGCAAAAAAAAAAAATGTCCAAATACTTTCCGCACCAATTATACCTATTCCCTATTGGAATCACAGCGAAAGCGATATAATACTAAAATATTGTTACATGGAAATAATAAAATTCGAAAGAAATGCTTTCTTCCAAGAGAAGCGAATTCAAATTACGCGCCATTCGTATAATTGAAATTCGAACGCGTGCACGATAACAGACACGCCATTCTGCACGCACGTAGTTAACAGAGCCCAGAAACACACTTTCAAGTGAAATGGATACCGGGTTGTTTCCTGCATTAGAAAAAATGCGATTTCAGTGAGCGTTTCCAAGGGCGTTTCTTGCGCGCTCGCTCTCGATCGAGCGAACACGTGCGAGAATGCGGGGATTCGCCGGTGCGTTTTAATGGGTTTCTCGCATATAAGCTTGTCGTTTCACTGGCACGGATAGCCGGCGTGCCACGCGCTCGTTTCTTCTTTTCCCCGTCTGTTCGTTTTTCTCTTCGTGACCAAGTTCTACGCCGCCACCGTTTCCCGATTCCGTGCTTCCTCTCTCGTGTGTCCGCTTCGTGAAAAGGGGTCAACGACCAGCCCGCGAGAAGTATACTTGCATCACGTTGCCGTAAAACGGGCCGCGAAGTAGAAGAAGCCGTGAAGGATTTCGAAACCGCCACCACTTGGGTGAATTTCAAAGAATGATTATATAGGGAGTTTTCTCGAGTATTTGGTTAGGTTTCAACCAGAGGGGCCTTGAAAGCTTGATTTTTAAACTTCGTGCGCTCTCGAATGTTTTTTAAGGATTCATTTTAGGATTTTTGTGTTGCGTAGGTCTTTAACCCTTTGGGGTCTTATGTCGAGCCAGACTCGACATTTTTATTTTGTTCCATTATTTTTATTTCTGGGATACGAAACATATTCTTCTATATTAAAATTTAATTTAACGAAGAATTTTCTATCCAGATATCTTATTGGTTATGAAAATATGAAAGTTCAGCCAAATTATTGACAGTTTTTATAATTAGAATATTGAAGATGAACTGGTTGGGATAAAGTGTGAAATGTAGCTCGGACCGCAAAGGGTTAATTCTTTGCACTTTACTATCGCCATTATGGCAATTTTTATAAGATGTTTTGAATTAAATTTTGTATTTTTGTTGAAATTGTTTTTTTCTTTTTTTTTTAATTTTTTAAGGAAGCAAATTGATCGTGTAATTAAAAATTTCCGAAAGAATGATTTTAAGTTTTCGGGATAGTTTGTGAAATTTAATAAAGTTTAAAAGAGTGCAGAGTTATAGTTAACGAGTACCATAAGTCTCTAGGGTCCTAGAAACTTTTTTCTCCGACACCTTGTGTAAATGTTATTTGTGCGGTATGGTTAGACTGGTTAGGTTTAAGTTTTAGTATAATTTATAATTGATGCAATTATCTTTAAGTAAAGCTGGTAGTTGGAATATTTTAGAAACAGCAGCTTGGAATTTTCTTGGTAGTATTCGATAGAGATTTGCGATGTTATTGGAGAACCAAGTACTCTGTGGGTTAAGAATAACACGTTTAACCGTGAACAGAGAGACAGCGAAGTATTATGGCCCATTTTGCGTGCAGTTACTTGTTTAACGACCCACGGTTAACGACGCGAGGTCAGATCAGTTCGCACAATGTTCTAAAATCCAAGTGGCGGAAGGTGATATGGCGTGTTTAGGCTCAATGAGTAATTAACCACGGTAGTAATACGATCGTTACGTGAGAAAATTATGAAATTAGTTGTTCGAAACAAAAATACTGTTTGAAAATAATTTTCCAAAGATATATATTTATATCTTTGGAAAATTACTTTCAAAATTACAATTGTAACGATTTTAAATATTTTCGTATGAAAAATTAACGTTAAAAAATGTTTTCAATATTAATAATATTTAATATCATTCAGGGTATTACAATAATAATTCTAAAATCAAAAATCAATCTAACGTTATTGTTACTCGAATCAAGTTATTTACAACGTACCAGATAAAAAAAAAAGAAATCAGTGTCTGGACATGTTTTCAGTATCGACTTCCGTCATAACAAAACCATTTCCGCCAGTGTTTACGTTGCAACCTAAAAATAGACAAATCTCAAATTGCATTCCTCTCGTTCCAATAAATTATCCTCCAGAGCGAGCGCCACTGTAGGAAACAATAAAGAGAACGGTCGGAAGCTATCGTCGCGGATTGAACGGTCTCCAAGCGCGCGCCGCCGCCTTCAACCTGCGTCTGCACTGTCTGTAAACTGTTTTTTTTTTTTTCCTTTTTTTTTTTCTTTTGCCCCGGAGGCATGGAACGGATCTCGAGGAGCGACGAGGAAGGGGCGGAAGAAAGGGGAGTTTATGCGCCAGAAAGAAAGGAAACAAAACATAGAACGTTCTGTTTCTTGTGTCTCCCCTCCACCGTGGCCCGTTTGGCACGAGACCGGAGTGAATAGCGAGCAAACGACATCTGAAAAACGCAACGGGACGCGACGCTCTGCATTCTGAGCGTGACGAACGCTACTAGTCTACGTGCCTCTCTTTTCGAGGCGAAGAATTACTGTAGTAAATAAAGGATAATGTTCCGAAACGCCCCGGTGGCTGATCGACGTCTAATTTAGAGGAGAGAGGAAAGAGAAGGCGCGGTTCAAAGATGTAAAATTTAAGCTTCGTCCAGTTATTAGTTTCCGAGATATTAATAAAAAAGAATAAAGTTCCGAAAGTCCCCGATGGCCGATCGACATGAAATTTGGAGGAGATGGCGAAGCGAGCGAATGAATGTTAAATATAAAATTTAAGCTTCGTCCAATTACTAGTTTCCGAGATATTAATAAAAGAGAATAAAATTCCGAAAGACCCCGGTGACCGATCGACATGAAATTTGGAGGAGAGGGGGTAGGGAAGGCGCGGATCTCGAATATAAAATTTTAGCTTCGGTCAATCGTTAGTTCCGGAGATATTAACCCGTTTCACTTGTGAACAATTTTAAAGCAAATACCGTCTTATCTGTGCCGCGGATAGAAACGCTGCGCTGCTGGAAAAATAAAAAGCCCCCTATTCGATGTATCGCGAACGAGGTTCGATAGCACGCCCCCTTGTGTGGAATTATCGCGGTGCAGTTTTTCAGCGATATCAGCGCCACCACGATTTTCCTTTTCACTACCGAACCGTTAATTCTGGGGTCCTTAACCTGTTCCAGGCTGCGGGTCTTTTTAGGAGAAACGTTCGTGATCGGTCTAGGGGAATTTATCGGGGCGGAAGTTAATTGTGCGTCGAAGGTTGCTTGACGTGACTATTGAAGCGAGATTACTGTTTCGATGGTTCACGAGAAATGTATGGCTTGAGATTAAGGATCGTTAAGAGGTTTCTTGGGAAATTTAAACGAGGATTTGTAAGTTAAATTGATTTAGGGAGTTATTAACACTAGAATTACCAGAGTGGTTAAATTACCGATGCATGATTCCCCAAAGAAATTTTACAAATTTTTAACCACGCATTTCTTTGTATTTTTCATAATTTTTTTTTTAAATGTTTGGTTAAAAAATTTGTTTCTCAAGTATTATGTATTTCTTCAAATATCTGTTTTAATTTCTCTAGCACGAATAGGTATATTTTAATCGTCTACTTTTTATTGCTATACAGGTGTTATGTAGGTAACAGATATCAGTATTTCCGATAACGTGGTATTTGTATGAATTATTACCAGGTTTTATTAAGAAGCAACAGCGATATTTCATTGAAGATAAAGATAAAAATTATGTTCATAAGTTTGAATGGATATGGCTGTCCTTTAGCGAAGATACGTGAAACCAGTGGCTCGAATTTACCATGATGTAACATAGAAAATGGATCCAACGATATTTACGAGGAAATAACCTCCGTTCTGCAGTTATCGTAGCTATCGGAAAAACATTTTCGATGCTACCACTTTTATACACACGGCCGAGGATAAAGTGTGCCACCTCTTCCTTATTAAGTCTTAACTGCTGAAACAGGGCCTCGANAAATGGTAAGTTACGTTTAAAAACGACCACTTTATCTGAAAATTGAAAATAAAAATCTATATTTACCGTAGATGTAAATGTTTCGTAAAAGCAGGCAAGTAGAAATTTTATTCGAGCGTAACTTCGGCCAGTAATAAGATTTTTAAAAAAGTTTCTGGTCTTCAATGTGTTAATTTACTTTACCTGGAACCAACAGACTTTTAGTACCAGAAATATATTCGGCTCGATGTATGTAAATAAATTTCATTTTCTATTTACATTTCCTGCACGCATACTTGTTAATCCTAAGCACGATATCTAAGCTACGTCGAATTGACGGATTTCGTAAATCTAGTGTTAATAAAAATAGTGGATTACAGTATAGGTATAGATATTTAAAAAAAAAATGAATAAAAAATTGTTTCAATTATCGTAGACAATATGGACACGTTGGTATTAAGTAGTGGTTCATGTGATCTTGGGAAAATTATTATTGTTTGCAGGATCCAATATTGTGAGGTGAAAGTGTTAATTCGGTCGAGGGTTCATGTTTCCTTGGAACAAACACCATGAACGAGCTCGCCACGGAAATGGGCGCGGCTATCTTACAGGTGTATTATACTAACGCTGTTCAGGGCCGTATTTTTCTCTAAACACTCAGGTCGCTGCACTTAGGCTCTTTGGGAATAAATGGAAACATTGAAAACTAAAAAAAGAGTGCTCAAAGTGTACTTACACATTATTTGAATTTTAATGCGCTGTATTTATGTTGCACACTAATTCTGTAGTAACTTTATTTATTTGATTTCTCTATGAAGAATATTATTTTTTTTTAATTCACAAATGAACAGGCTTTATACGTAACTTGTAACATTTATGTTGCAGATTAATTTTGCAATAACCTAATTTTCCTATCGACAAAATTATCTTGTTCTTCTGGAATAAAATCAAAGAAATCCCGATGGAGGTATCGACGCTTGTAACTCGATCACGATGAAACGAATCAATATGATAATTGATGATAATAAATGAAGATCGAAGCAAATACGCGATAAGAAAGACGGGAAAATGTGTGGTTCGTTTGGTGAATGAAACGCAACAAAATTGAATTTAATGATATATTATTTATGCCGTTGGAGGAGATACAGTAATATAGTGGATAATAAAAATGGTTTTTAACGGTGTTAAAAAAGTGTTGGATGAATAATAGATCTGTGCAACGTGATGATTATATCACACCGGTTTAATAATAATTTATTCATATTAAAGTGTTTTGAATCTTCTTGCGAATCCAATGATTGGAACACTGACACGGTTTAGTTAAAGTTACGCGGGTATATAATCTAATCTGTGTGCAGAAATTTTACAAATACAGTAGATACGAGAGTTGAAAAATGATCGAGACGATACTCGGTCTAATAAATTAATCGACGTGAATTTATTATGCTCGCTCGCTTATTTATTTATTCTCAATAAATGGAGCGAATCGTTGAATACAAATTTGAAGAATAATGACAAGTATTTATAGCGGTACGAGCTGTTTTAATACACATCCAATTATATCTGAAGCTATTTATTCCTCTCGTAGAGGAATAAATTTGGAATATTTTATGTTAACCGAGTTGTACGTTATAGTAGCATTAATGAAATAGGTCTATTAATATTTTTCGTTCGAAGACAGGAGATTGATTTCTAACATTAATAAGATTCTTAAGGAATTGAGAGTGATTTAAGGTTTCAGAGGATGAAAGGGTTGTGTAACATTTTTGTAAAAATCAAGCGAACGCGTATAATAATTTTGGTGTGCTCAAAAATAGCAGAAATAAAATATATGCAATATATATCATTATTGAATAAAAAATACTGAATGATAATAGGAATAATTTCTAGGCTCAGTTTTTATATAAAATATAATAATTTTTGTATAAAAGTAGAATAAAAGTAAAATAAAATATTAGTGATATTTATATATATCAGTAAAAAAACAACGAAGAATAATTTTTTCAGATCACTATATTAGTTTAATATTTATAACTTAACACTTTCACCTCTGAAATTTTTAATCATTCTTTTCTTAATGTATTATTCTATACAAATTTTGAGATAAGATTGTCTTTAAGGTGAAACCTGTTCCTCAGATTTAACACAGATTAAAATAGCGATTAAATCTTCCCCTCGGAAAAATCTAAAATGAACCTTTTGAATAGCCGTATAAAAACAACGTAAGTAATAAGAAGTAAGAGTTCACTAAATCTTAAAGTCTCTTAAAATATCTCTTTTTATTACCGACGTCGCACCGAATTTCCTCAACGAATAAAATTATTGATTATTCGCTTAATTCCTCGCAAAGAATCCCAAAAATATCTCCTCCGATGTGATTCACCGGCAACAGGATAAAGCACTGTCCAACCGAGTTACAAAGGAATCTCTGTCGGAAGAATCGCGGAAAAAGCGATGGAGTCTCAGACACAAAGAGCAATAACTAGCGGGAAAAGAGACGATAAGCCGATCGTTTTTCGGCTGGCGCCAACTGATTCTTGAAAATCACCGTTTCTGTCGAGGCTTGAATCTTTCTTGGTTTCGCACAAAAAGAAAAAAAAGAAAAAAAAAAAAGAAGAAGAATCGGCTTTCCTGTTGGCAATGGAGGAAAAACGATTGACCTGGCGCGGACATAAATTCGAATCTTCGGTCCTTCTTTTCATGTTACCTCGACGGCTGCTTTACGAGGTTGAATCGATTCCAATTTGGGTCGAGATATAACGCCATTTGCGGACTCCGCGACAAACTCTACTTTTACTCCAGAAAAATCACATCTTTGGTTTGAATTGGGAGAAAAAGAAGGGTAGCGTTTTGGTACAGGTTTTTAGTTTCGCTATTTCTATTACGATCTTCTATTTATCTCTGAGGGTAATTTTAATTTTAAAATTAATAATTTAATTTTAATTAACGCTATCGAGTGCGATGTTTAAGAATTTTTCTAGAATTGTAGTTCGTTAAATTTCACAGAGAAATTTAATAACGAAACGCTGAACGAAGCAAACGAAGTTTACTTTTACGTAGATAGTAGGTTGTTAACCCTACAAGAAGTTACTAATGTATTTATATTTTTAAAAATTTATTTTATTCGGTTATCACTGAACTATTAAATTTTATTACTGTGTTACCGTAATTATATCACGATCCATCTGTAACAATTATTAGTTTAAGAATTTTCAAATCAAAGTGAAAAACTGTAATCGTAATTTTTTCTCCGATTAACAGACAAAATTAGGGCTATAGAGGGTTAAGTATTCATTTGTTAGATTTAGTGTACCTCATTTTCTCGTTTACTTCTTCAATACTTCGTTGCTTCAAAATATTTTTTAATTCAACTCTGTCGTTCTCTTTGTACCTACGCGACCCGAAACGTAAATATTCTTTATTAAGTTTAATGCACTTCATTTTTTCTGTTTACCTTTCTAATACTTTATATTTCGCAAGTCTAAAATATTTATATACATTTAGAACGAAAAGGAGAACAACAGGATTAATATTGTTAAAATTAAGAAAGAAATTTTTCAAGGGTAATTATAAATGTTTACGATTTCTTATTTATTTGGTTAATTTAGTTTACTCCAAAACAAAAGAAGCGTTCGAATTGACCAAAATACAGAATTTAATTTAAAACTTGATCTCTGAAGAAAATTATGGATGTCGCCGTAGCGGCGCCAGTCGAGTGCAAAGGGTTAAAATCGATCTTTCTTAAGATCAAAAGCTTTCACGGAATAATTTTCGATTTACCCGTTTCTGGATAAGAATCACTCGCTGTTGAATTATTCCGTGCACTCCGAGACATCCCGTCGAAGGATTTGAGTAAAGCTCGGGCGGTTGAAACCTCTTCACCCTTGCACCTTGATCCACGGGCTCGAGGATGCCGCTTTATTTTCTTATCCAAAGTAGAGCATCGATTGCGGCCATCGAAGCCGATTTATACTTATATCCGGAGAAGGGTCCGGAAGATGAAGAGTGCTTTGGCACCTGAGGAACATCGTATGGCGATAACCGTCTCCTTGGCGTCGTGTGGAGTCTTACCAACCTCGAGCCTTCTCGATACTTATCGATAAGAATCGACTGCTCCGTAGGGTGCAGCCTAATCCGTGTTGGTTCACACTGTTTGAAGCTTTTCTTGCAGATTTCTTGAATTAGAGTGGAGCTCCTTTTTTTTTTGTTTTTTTGTTTGTTTTTTTTTTTGTTCGTGGAATTAAATTGGAATTAGAGAGCAGTATCGCAGAAGGGGGAAAGTAAGGGAAAAAGTTGATTAGGGAATTTTTTTACAGGTGTTTTTAATTAAGGATTGCTTTGGCATTGATGGTGGCAGAATGTAGGAAATGTAAATTAAAGCTTTTTAAAATTGCCATTTTTGAAAATATTAAATGTAGGTCCTGTGGATTAATTATTGTGGTTTTTATGGTAAAAATAGAAAGATAATGTGAATATTGTATTTAGTAAGAAGCTTTGGCATTGATGGTGGTAGAATTTAAGAAAAGTAAATTAAAGTTTTTTTTTAAATATTTAGTAAAAGTAAATTTGAATTTTTTTTTAATTTTGTCACGGAATGGAAAGGTTTGGTATCGTTTTAAGTTTGAAGTAAAACTTTGTATCTTACGCTTGGAAACAGTTTCGAAACAGTAAAGATCAAGCTGATCGACGCTTAACCACAGTTCTAAATTTGTTGAGCTATAAACAAACGAATTGAGAATCATGAGGAACACTGTACATGGAAACTGTTAGATTTATCGATACTTTCCCGTAATTTAAGGCTCCTTAAACATTTCACTGAAGAGTGGACACCTTTCCTATTTTTTATTACCTTGTAAAACGAGCTAGAGCGTTCCTGTTGGTAATTGATATTGTCATAAGAATTTAAATAGCGAACATGTTGCCTTCGTGAGAATAAAATTGTTGGAAATTAGAGTATTTGCACAACATTGTAATAAACAAATGGAAATATATATCTTCGATACAATATATTGTTTGTACTATGAAAAATAGGCACTTCCATCAGCGTCATCATGTTTGTTTAATTTTTGAAGCAGAATTAATATAAATTTGAATAAAATAAATTATTAGCTGGAATTAAAAATAGAAGACTAACAAAATTATTAAAAATGATTAAATAAAGAATTTTTTTTAGAAAATATCATAAATTCTTGGATAAAATAATATATCGATTCTCTAATTCCAGCACGGTTAAGAAACTGATTATTTAAATAACACAGTTTTTGAAAACGATTAAAAAATTTTTTAAATATTCACAAACACTTACCGAGTTCACAAAAATTGTCCTAAAATTACTACCCTTATTTCTGCCACGACAAATCATCCCCGAAGAAGCCTAAATCCTCGTAATTCACCAAAGAACCAGCACTCACCCTTCTCATCGTCAACCCTCTAACAGTTTCTTAATTGTCAATCGAGACATTTCACCCTCGAACGAAACCTTCAAACCACCCCTAACCAACACTCTAGGAAACGCATTAACGGTCCCAATGACAAATAGTCCGCTCGATTTGCGGCTCTCGAGCTCGTCGATCGAACGTGATAATGAGGCAGCGAGAAAAAGTATTAATTAAGGATCACCGAGCCGCCGGTGGCGCTCTTTATCGAAGAAAGAGGGCATCGTTAACGTTCCTCTGCGGTTTAACGAACGACGTTGAAGAGCTACCTCGCAGAAGGGTACAGAAAGTGAGAGAGCGAGAGAAAAAGATGGTTTGGGAGTGAAGGAGAGAATTTGGGTTTGATAGGAGAAGATTGAGGAGAGTGAGAGGAGAACAGAGTTTGAGAGTGAGAGAAAGAGGGGAGAGAGAGAGTTTGGGAGGGAAAGAGAGGAGAAAGAGGTTTAAAGTGAGGAAAAGGGAGGAGAGGTAGAGAGATTGAGAGTGAAAGAGAGAAGGAAAAGATTGAAAGTAAGCAAAAGAGAAGAGAGAGAGTTTGAGAGTAAAAGAGAGAAGAAAGAGATTTAAAGTAAGTAAAAGACAGAAGAAAGAGATTTAAAGTAAGTAAAAGAGAAAAGAAAGAGATTCAAAGTAAGTAAAAGAGAGGAGAGATAGAAAGTTTGAGAGTGAAAGAGAGAAGAAAGAGATTCAAAGAAAGTAAAAGAGAAGAGAGAGAGAGAGAGAGAATTAGAGAATAAAAGAGAGAAGAGATAGAGTTTAAGAGTAAAAGAGAAGATAGAGTTTAAGAGTAAAAGAGAAGAAAGAGATTTAAAGTAAGTAAAAGAGAGGAGAGATAGAGAGTTTGAGAGTGAAAAAGAGAAGAAAGAGATTCAAAGTAAGTAAAAGAGAGTAGAAAGAGAGAGAGAAATTTCGAATTGAAAGAAAGAGTGGAGAGAAAATTTCAGACTGAGAGAAAGAGAAGAGAGAGAAGGAAAGACTGTTCACAGTGAAAGAAAGAAAAGAAAGAGATAGAGTGTGTTTCAGGGTAAGAAAAAGAGAATTTAACAGTGAGAGAAAAATTATTTAAGAGCGAGACAAACAGAGAAGAGAAGAAAAGAAGTTGGTGAGCGAGAGAAAGAGGAAATTTAAAAATTAAAAAAAAAAGAAAGAAAAGAAACGAAAAAGTTAGAGAAAGAGAGGAATAGAGGAAGCTAAAGCATTATGTTGCGTTAACGTAACGCTGCCGGGAAATGGGTTAAGGACGTTAAGGCCAACCCTCGTCGCCAAGCGAGAAAAGAGTGGGAGCAGACAGAGGAGGGTATACCCTATGGCTATGCTCTGGCAAAAAGAGAAGAGAGACTCTGTGGACCGAGCTTTACACTGCAATTATCTGTGGTTAGGCCGCTTTTGCTTGGCCAAGAATTTGCAGCCGGTTCACGTTCCCGATTCTGGAAACGGTCCTCGATACTCCATGGGGCGGGTCCGCCATTTGCGTCAGCATCGTGCACGCTTCTATTGCTGGTTGCGATTTTCTTCCTGGTCGTATCTTTTTCTTCCTTTTTCTTTTTTTTTCTTTTTTTTTTCTTTTTTTCTTCTTCTCTCCTTTGGATAGGTGTTGATGGAGCTTACCTTGGGGATTTAAGGGGATTTCTTTTGGGTTGTTTTCTCTGTCGAGCTTATACTTCGGATTATGATGTAGGGGTGTGAGGTGGTTGTGCAGTTGGCGGTTGCAACATGGTTGTTGCGTTGGGATGGGTGTTTGCGAAGTGCTTTGTAGCGAAATATTTGGAGTCTAAGGGATTGTTGAAAGTTTTGAGGAATTTGTGCGTTGCTCGGGTAGGATATTGATTTTTAACGCATCGTGGTTTCGTTAAACGCAAGATGTTTATTTCAAACAATTCTTGCCTCGTTAAGTTACTGATTTTTTTTAATTGGCGCGATTTGGAGTACAGGAGACTGGTTTTAAAAATTTGTGCCTTGGTTAAGTTAAAAAGTTAAGTTTCAAGGATTTTTATCACTCTTGCAGTATTGATTTCAAAGAATTTTTTAATTCCTTGGATAAAAAAGATGGACTTTGAATAACGTTAATTTTGAAGAATTTTTGTGCGTCAAACTGTGAATACAACTTTCTTCTGAAATTTTAAACAGCGTGTACAAAATGTTCATTTAATACATAATTAACCGTGAAAGAATAGAACAATTGGATAATACTCTACGAATTTTTCCTATCAACTGCATCGAACCTGACACATAATTAATATTATAGAATTTTGCTAAACAGCTTTTACGATATGAAATACTTCAATCGAGCATGTATTGTGGTTTCTCAATTATTTCGAACATTCCAGCATGAATGATACATGAATCCATAATGCCAGGAACACCTGTGTCTCGCGATCCAAGGGAGCTTAAATGAATTATCAAGCCGAATTTCGTCCGAAGGACCAGGGAAACTTCCATTCTATCGAGTAAATGATTACGATGCATATACATAAAAATAATCATTGGTTACACGTAAACCCGTCGAGTTTAAAAAATTACGAAGCAACCTGCCTGTTACTCTGATTTAAAGTGAAAGTACTTGTACCGAGCCTCGTATCAATTACGCCAATCAGTTCCCTTCAACGTAATCACCTTTCGTTTAAATAATGTTCCAGTTGTACGGTAAAATTACATTTATCGCAATTGAATTTTACTCAGCTGGGAAATTTGGTTATTTGAAAAATCCAAAATATTTGAAGCTTCGTAGAAATATAGTTTAGGTGGTTTTAAAAATGTAATTATTATTACTACTATTTTTTTACGACATTGGAGTGGGTAGCGATTTTTTTTTTCACGATAGAGAGGGTAATATATAATTATTATTTTATTTTTACAATGCAGAAGGTAATATATAATTATTATTTTATTTTTACAATGGAGAATGTAATATATAATTATTATTTTATTTTTATAATGCAGAGGACAATTATTTTTTTTTACAAAAACAAACATACAACAAAATACAATTTTTTGATATCTATTATTATTTATTACAAATTGTAAATTATTTGTTATATTTATTCATATTGGGATTTTACTCGGTAATAATTATAAAAGCAAAAAAATTTATTTTCTAGCTTGAAATATTAAATTACAAATATATCCGTATTTATAGTATCTATTTTACAAATTTATAGTATCGTATCATGAAATTCTAATAAGACTCGAACCGAGTATCAAAGGGTTAATCCGGCATTTTGGTACAGAAAATAAAACTTTGGGATCGATTTAACGTGTCGTACGATCCCGTTGCTCGAACTGGTTTTGTATTTCGATATGGGGATAAAATCTGCTATAGCTACTGCAGAAATTCAGTTCACCTGTTTGGAATTGGTGAAAAAAAAGAAGGAAAAAGATAAAGAGAAACGTTGAGAAGTGGCAACGAGAAGTTTTATTACATAAAAGCGTGATACATAAATGGCTGCTTTATCGGACACCTGGCTGTGCGAAGGTTAAATATAAAATTAGCTGTATCTGGTTCGCATTTTCAGCGCAAACTTAGCCACACTCGAGCGTAAATTATGCCGGCTGAAAATCAACCGCAGAGGCTTTAATATAGATTATTTATTGTGGCGGGCAAACATGGAATAACGTTGATTTCGCTTAAAAGTGGATCTGTTTAGGATACGCAAGGACGTGTAGTTATATTTAGATATAATTGTCGTATATTTACCGAATTGTTTCATGTTCGTAGAAAGCATTTTGTTTTCAAACGAGTTATCATCATTGAAAGATTTAATACGATTAGCGCTAAGATGAAACGTTAACATAAAAGTAAAAATAAAATAAAAACTACATCTATAAAAAATAAGAATGAATGTGTAAACAAGGTATAAATAAAAGTGCACGGAAAATAAAAATAAAGATCCTTCAAAAATATAAATAAAGGTGTATAGAAGATAAAAATTAAGATTTCCCAAAAATATAAATCAAAGTTCATAGAAAATAAAAATTAAGGTTCTCCAAAAATATAAATAAAGATCCACAGAAAATAAAAGTTTAGATTCCATACAAATATAAATAAAAGTCCATAGAAAATAAAAACAAAGATTCTCCAAAAATATAAATAAATGTCCATAGAATATAAAAACAAAGGTTCTCCAAAAATATAAATAAAAATCAATAGAAAATAAAAATGAAAATAAAAATTCCCTAAAATATCAATCAAAATGCAAGGAAAATAAAAAGAAAAAAGTTGATTAAACAACGCATAGAAAATAAAGTTAAAAAAAGTGCACAGTAATTCAAATCCCGGAAGCAGAGAAGAGATCGCTATCTCTATCATATCGCGAACTAAATTTCCGTTCTCCATTTTAACCACGCGCTTTGTCAGATCCGGGGAACGCGAAATCCCCGCGATATACATCGATAATAAGATCACAGAGGATTGGAATATCGGGGATCTTAGGATTGCAACGACGTCAGCACTGGCACGTTATTGAAAATGCGGATGAACGCGTTCGGTTACAACGTGCATGGTCCATGCATCCTCGAGCATCCATTTTTACACTCGTCGAAGCCGACGAGGACGGCTAGCGATGTTATTTTTAAAGGCAACCGAGCCATTTTTCGACGGCCACGGGAATTACATTGCCATTGACTTATCGGATATCGGGGATTTCATTTGTCCGAACGAATCTCCCAGCGTCGTTGATTCTTGTTTGATAATCGAAGTGTCTCGTTTGGATCGAGTACGTTACTGGTTCTTTTTTTTTTTTTTTTTTTTAAATCAATCGTAACAGCATTCGAAGAAAGCAGAGACTATGGATTATAGTGGATGGTTTGTGGTATAATTAATTGAATTTTTTATACACGGATTAGAAGAAAGAGATTGCAACAATAAAAATAGTATCGCAGACTGAAAGAGGGACTCCAGCGATAAATAAGAACTCAGGGATCCCAAAAAGGGGATCGCGGTAATAAAAGAAGCAATATAAGAATACGGAAAAAGAGATTCAGAGCTCGCGTATCGAAATTTTACTCTGCACCTGCTACGAAAAATTGGTAAACAAGTTTAAGAATAAGAAAGTGTTCGAAAGCGGGAGAAATGGAGAGATAGAGTTTGAAAATGAGAGAAAAAAAATTCTACGCGATTGTTAAACGACGAGGAACTCATAGATAGGTGCGATATTTAAAAAAAACAAATTATTCATCGAGTTCAAGTTGTCTTCCAATATTCTCGATGAGTTTAAAAAAAAAAGAAAAAAGAAAGTGCAGAAACACTAAGAAAGAAATTCCAGTAATAAAGAAACGATAACTCAGACGCTCCATCAATAAGAAAATAATACGATACCAAAAAGGAAATTTCGGTATCAAAAAGCAACCCAATCCAAAAGACAATTGCAAAAAGTAAGATGCTACTCTTCACAAATTTTCTCTCGACGATCGATCCAAACGAATCCCCAACCAGTTTCACCAGTGCCATCGAAACGAATGCCAGCAAAAAGAAAGAAATGAAAAAAAAGACGAAAACGAAACAGCGAAGAGGGATAGGGAAAAATACTCGGCTCACTTGTAACGGAGAGGAAACGGCAATCGTGAAGTAACATTTTAACGAGTTTACCCGCTCTTGCCTGCGAGGGAATCAGGATAATACGAGTGCACTCGCGAAGTTACACGACTCTTTCGCTAAATTTAGTCCCGGGCTGAAAGAGAGGAGAAAACGACGATGAGAAAAGAAAATGAAAATAAAAAAAAAAAGAAAATGAAAAAGAAAAAAGCCGTCGCGTAAAAGCCGAAGCACGCCGCAATCCCTTTTTGCATTCTTTCGCGCGCTCGTGCGCGCGCACACGTACACATTATCCTAACGATTCTCAGAATTAACCCTTTCGCTGCCAATTTAATATTTCACCGAGAGCGAACAGAACGGTAACAATGCACTCGCGTGTAAGATAAAAGAGCATCGGATCGATATTCAACACTGAAATTCAACACAAAATACGCTTGAGATAAGACCTAATAACTCGTTAAACCAACAGTGACGTTAAACAAAGGCTATCGGATAAAATATTGGGTTGTAACGCGAATTTGTTCGGTTAAACTTAGCGCATCCTTTTTCAAGCGTCTGTATAGCCATTCGTACGCGAAGTCTTCGGTTCGTTGGTTGAGTCTTATGCTGTTAAGCGATGGTTTTCTTTTACCAATATTGGCAGTCTCTTCGTCAAATGCGGAATGACGTCTAGGCCATCTATCGTCTAGATTCATCTTTCAAGCTCATGTTTCCAGATCGATATCTTGCAATCCATTTTTCCACTGTTCTTCCACATACATCATATACACTGTGTCCAAGACACTGTGAAGGAGTCGTAAATGGGAGTTTTCTGAGATGATTTCGAGCAACTTTTTCCTTCGCGAAAATGTCAAATTCAGCTCCGTTAACGAGTTATTAACGAAAAACACGGACCAATCAGAGACCGAGTAAGGCGGCCGGCGAGAGCGTTGTCTCCGCGCCGCGCTCGTGCTTTAACGAGTAACTCAGAATGAAACGGAAAATTAAATTTAGCCGATCAGAAAAAAATTGGGGAAAGATATTCGTAACTAAATATTGAAAGTATTTTTAACGATGTTAAATTATTTTTACGCTCGTAAGTTTGGTATTAACTTTTTTAATTGTGTATTTTTTTTACGAGAGTCGAAGGTGGTTTCATTCGCGCGTAATTTATAACTTGGAAAATATACCGAAAAATAGGTACAGTTCGCGGGGCGTGTTAATTTTATAATTAGTCGGGATGTAGTTTCATTTGCTCAAAAAATATTGCGCCGGTGAAGTTTTAAATCAATAAAATGGCGCTCTTGTGACTGAATTGTACGTGTAAACAGAATTCTGCATCGAATAACTCAATCATCCGTGCTTTCAACGCCGGTGAAGCTGATTCGTTCGTTTATTTTCTCTCTCTTTTTTTTTTCGTGCTATTTCGCAGGAGTTTGATCATTTTTCCTCCATACGTTATTTTGTTTTCTCCGAAAGTTTTAGCATTTTTATTCCTTTTATCCTGATGCGGTTATATAAGAAGAGACACATATTTTTCCTCTTTTTATCACTGCGTAACAAAAATATTTTTACGGGTGAGTAAATGTTTAATGACGAATCCTTTCGCTGTTGGAATTGAAAATCCAGTCGTAAACGGTATTCGACTGGGAAGGAATTTTATGCCAGATCCGTATCTTCCGAGCAACATATTTCTCGCGTTACGTCGTCGAATTATACAATCGGAACTGTGCATTGCAAATACGCGATTAATCTTCCGCGTAGGCACCAGAATTTTTTTTTTTTTTTCGGTTATTATTCGATGTTTCCGATGATCAGAAACTAATGAAAAAAATGTTAATTACCAGCAGAACAATGACTTCAGAAATTATTCTTTCCGCATTCTTTATCGAAAACAGCAAGCTCGATTTTAACTTCTTCCTCTAATAACTTCATTCTAAAAAACTCGTTACAACCTGGATATCTCGTGAACAAATAAGTTATTTAAAATAAAATCGTTTCAGATTTTCGCTGCTTTAACATTGATAGTGATACAACTAAACAAATTAAAAAATTTTTTTTACTAAATACAAGGTCTATTATTTTGCTATTATTAAGTTTCTATTTTTATCAAATTTATCAAAAAACATTTAACAATATACAATTAACAATTATAATCACAAAATATATATAGTTAACAATAATCACAAAATATACATAGTTAACAATAATAATCACAAAATACAAAATAACAATTAACAATATTAAATATCGTAATTAAAAATATTCTAATTACACGCTCCGTGAAACAATTTTCAAACGAAATTCTTATCTCCTTTACTATACTCTCAAAAACATAAATTTCCATAAAAATGCACACTTATTATATTTCACTCGAAAGAATACAACGTGCCACATTCATCCCCTAAAGCACCTAATGATTGGACAATCTTCATCCCTAAAACTTCTACTTTTATCAATCCTGGAAGTCATCTACCGAAGAAAATCTCACCGTTGTCGATTTTCACGAAACTTACGTCACACATCGGAAAAATTAGGCTCACGGAAGTGGAACGAATTGCAGCCGGAGGATTATGGTGTACACGCTCGCGTGTACATGCCGGTGCACGCGTGTACAGGCCGGTATGAATATGCATAACACTTATGCGCATGTCGCTGAGCAAATTCGTGCTCGTTAGTTTCAGCCAGCTGGTACCGCGGCCGCTGTTGCCACGTAGCTACAATGAAATTAAATCGGACAAGAAAAACCTCGACGCCACGGATGTGACGGATGCGGTTGTTTCCGATAGCCAGACGTGAATTCAGCTGAAAACGTCGCCGCTCGTTGCATCGCTGTAAACTTGTGTGTTGGACAGTGATTTATTGCCATTTTTTTTTTATTGACAATCGTTGGAACCGCGTGGCGCATCGAATTATCAATTCATCCGATATTTTGCGTACCAATATCGCCGATTCGACGATAAAGTTAAGGACGAAGTGGATGAAACGTGGCAATCATAAGATATAAATTATGGTACCTTTCAGTTCCTATATTTTATCTCATTGTTTTTTTTTTTTTTTTAATACTTCAGCTGGTTCCGTTTTATCAGACATCGATAAATTATGGCGAATTGTACAGGGTGGGTTAATTAAAATTTCTGCTCCGAATATGTTCGAAGGTACGATCCTTCTAAAATTAGGATTTTTGTTTGCTTATCACGGAAAAATTATAATTAATGTGTTAATTGGGAAAGAGGTGTTACTCCTCGAGCGAATTTTTTATAAGAATTAATTTTCTTAGGGATTCGTTGCTTTCTAATGGATCGTTAACATTTTAGAAACACATTCTATCATGTTTGGATTTTTAGAAATTATAATTGACCGAATCGCAATTAGTTCTATTTTATCAATTTTTATTCGCGTTTACGAAGAAGTTTCTGACCGGGAAGTTACAGTTTCTTATTTTTATTTGAAAATTTTAGCGGAGATTCGTATTATTGAGAACATGCGGTACAGAATTATTTGATTCGCAACATTATCGCCTCCATTTTGTCCAGTTATGCGCCTTTAAATTTCTCCTTTAAAAATGCATAAAAATGTTCAGTCCGCTCGCGAGCAAACAGATTCTTGGTAACAAAGGGTTAATGTCTCTTCCTCTCCGCGAAAGCTCCACTTCTCCCATCCGTCTCGAGCGCGGCCAAGTGCGAAGAGAAGCTTTACGACCGTAAATCGCATTAATTTCACTTACAATCGCCAAGCTTCTCGCGATCACGAGCGAAACCACGCGATCGCAATTGTCCACACTCGAGCAGCCGTATCCCGCGGAAGAACGCTTCAAAATCCTCCGTTCGTTCACCCGTGAGACGCTCTGTGGCCACTTTGAGCCCTGTTTCGTCTCTCGTCCAAGAACTCTCTCAATTGATGCAATTGTCCGACTCGATCGTTCCTTGCTCCAAGAAAAATATTGAGTTTTCTGAGCTCGTTCGACGGTTCACCGCAAACAGAGGGATTTGGACAGGTGGTCCACACAGGACCGTCGTTCCACAGTAGATCGAATCCACCGATCCGGGTTTCCCTGCCGCAGAAACGGCCCTCGAAGTCGAGCACGTTGAGCGTGTCGTCGAGTAGATCGAACTTGAGCCTATAATCCTCGCTGTCTGTACCGGTCAGTGCTGGCGAGGCGTTCACCTCGAGCAACCATGGCTTCGGATCCTCGTCGAGCAGTATATCGTAGCCGTACAGCTCGAACGAGTTCTTTCCTTGCATTATCACCGGCTGCACCGCCAGCAGGCTGGCCATTATCACGCCTATGGGATCGATAGACGGTTTTATGAGAATAAGTTAATAAGTTGACGTTGGAAACAAGCGTTTAGGGGATTGTGGGTGAGATGTTTGGGGTCGGACGAGGTTGTACGGTGGATTCGTTCGAGGTTTTCAGATTAACCTTCTCATGGTGTGATAAAATGGCGAGAAACGGCAAGTTTACGGTTTAATAAAAGGATGTTAGGAAGATCGATTGTATTCGTCTGGTTTATGGATTGATTAGCGAATTGACATAATTTGGTAGAGGTTTTTAGGATTGACCTCCTCATGGTGTAATAAAATGGCGAGAAACAGCAAATCTAAAGTTTAATAAAAGGATGTTAGGAAGATGATTGTATTCGTGTGATTTATGAATTGATTAGCGAATTGAGGTAATTTGGTAGAGGTTTTTAGGATTAATCTTCTCATGGTGTAATAAAATGGCGAGAAACAGAAAATTTAAGGTTTATTAAAAGGATGTTAGGAAGATTGTATCCATATGACTTGTGGACTGATTAGCGAATTGAGATAATTCGATAGAGGATTGAGAAACAGGCAAAAGTTTGATTCTTCGCAATTTTACGAGTGTCTAAATTAAGTAAGGGTAGGTTAATCTTCAGTGATATTTCTAAAGTCTAGAGAAGGTGTGTTTGGGAATTCTGGTACTTCTACTGTCCAATGGAACCAAATATCTATGAACTAATTTACCAAAGGAAGATGTTCCAATTATTCGGAAGAATATTTCAACTAAACTTTACTCCGTTTTAAAAAAAGATTAATCGTTTCGTCTCTGCAAACTTAAGCATTAGATACTACTGGTATCACAGCTCAGAAATTCACAACGTGCTTCATCAATTTACCTTGACTCGCACCAAGAATGTCTAAATATTACATTATCCCAAAAGTTTCTTTCGTTTTATTCTATTATTATGTTACATCTATTTTTCTCCGTTACCTTTCTCCATCTCTCGTTTAACAAACAAGACTATTTACATAAATATTTCCAAGACAGAGTTACCGCGCGAAGATAACGAAAGAAGCTTTCGGTACAACCTAATACCCTTCAGAATAATCCCAATCGAAGCGAACCGGTCTATCGATAGAACCAACCAGCGATTCGTTGAAACAAAGCCTCCACAGCAGCCACCCCGTGTCTTGCAGTCAGATACTCCCTAACCTTGATCAGCGCCCATTTGCACCCCTTCCTCGTCTGCTCCCTTTTGCCATTCCCCTGGATCTTCAACTGTATCGCCATATTGGTTAAATGCACCCTACTGTCGTCGATGTTCTCCAGATCGAACAGCTCGCCGGACAGACGCGCGAAACCCTCCCTCGCCAGCCACGCCTTCAGAGGGTGAAACGAGGTTACCAGGGCGTAAATACGTAGGTCGAATTTCCTGCCTGAAACGTTGCAGCGTTTACAAACTCTCCCGGGCCATTGGATCGGGCGTGGAAAAACGAGCGTATCCACAGCCGTCCTAAGACCATCGAGAAAAGTGCTTTTGAACGGTTCGACATTCAAGCCATTCCTCCTTTCGGCGACGCCGGTACAAAGCTTCGCGGATTTCAAACCCCTCCAGCCGACCTCGCCGACCTTTTCGAAGGCATTGAGGCATCTTTCTCGACAACACGGGCCATTCTTCGCCGGCGATAAGCGGCTGAATAGCAACCAGTATCGCGAAGGAACACGAACCTGCCAGTAGGTAAGGATTCTCCACGTATTTCTGCACGATGAATGTCTCGGTCGGGGGTGTTTCGAGTTGAGCGCCGAACTCCTTGCTGTGCCACTCGGACAGGTTCTTCAGCTTCCTGAACAGGAAGATACCTGTTAACCGTGGAACGTTTTGTGACGTTTTTTTTGCTCTCTTTTTATGATGTTGGATTTATTTGGATGTTTATTTTTGATTGGGAGAAATTGATACTGTTTGAAAGTTTAATATTTTGTTTGGTTCTTTTGGTTGCTTTTTTAAGAGTAGAGTTATTGGAGTAGTCGAAATGGGTTAGGGTTAAGTTCTATGAATTTTATAAATTCTTAGGGGAGATTCTTTAAAAATTCTTTGCGTTTTTCTGTGACCAATATGAATCAAGATTTGTTTCTCTCGAATCTTATGTTTTCTCCAAGTAGTACTCTTCCGAATTCTTCGATAGTTCTAGCGTCTAAATTTATTTCTCGAAGCGAAGAAATTCTTTCGTTAATTAGCTAAGTACTGGGATCTTCGTTGGAACTCCTGTGAGAAATTATGGCAAGGAATATTCTCTAATTTAGCGAAAATTGAAGTGAAAAAGTCAGGATTCTGTATGAGCAGTTGGATAAGACTTTGATGCATCTTCCCTATTTTTTTAATTCACCCGTGGCGATATCTATTTTACATTTAGTAAACAAAATTTTAATAACGAGCAGATTGTCCTACGAAACTATTTCTAAAAATTCTATCAACCATAAATCCCATTTTCCGTATTCAAATTACAAATCTTCTAAAAAAAACCGAGTCTCAACGCTCGAAATCAATTTTATTTCCCGTAAAAAAAAATCACTTTCCACAAACTTTATCCAAACTTTACCCCTGTACCTTTGCCCTGCGATCTCCCAGCAGGTTTCACGATCCACGTAGCACCAGGCTGTTTGTGATACTCCTCCGTGAACAATCTGTAATCGTTCGGTAGTTCGAAAGTGAGTGGCATGCAATCGCACAATTCGGCTTCGTCGATTTTCTTCGATTTCAGCAATAATTTCTTGTAACGCTTCAAGTTTCTGTACAGGTAGTTCTTCCGTGTCAATTCGTAATGATTGCGGAAGTGAGGTATCTTCTGGTAGGAAGCGAGCTTTAGATCCAAAGCCTGGCGAACGTCGTTGGTCTCGCACCACCAGAGGTGCCAGTTCTGGTCGTTGGGGTCTAGTACCTTGAAGAGAATTAACAATTTGCGTGGGAGTGGTACTTACGGACGTATTAGCGTCAGCGAGTGTAATTTATTCGCGGTTGAATTGTTTTAGGTAACAAATTACTTCCTACTTCTTGTAGATGTAGATATAAGCATCGTTTCAAACATTTTTGAACACAGCTTCGAATACAGAATATAACACAGTACCGTGTAAAATGAAATCGAGCGATGAGAATAAATTTTTTTTCATATACATTCTTAACGTGTATCCATAAATTATGGTAAATTGGATAACATTCCTTTACTCGTTGACTCGTTTGTAATTTCTCGTAGAAGTTTTTATATTTTATATAATTAATATATAATAAATATATACATTATACAATGTATTATATAATAAGTATAAATTTATATTAAATAATATAATAAATTAAATAATAATAAAAATAATAAAAATAATAAAAAACTAATAAAAATATTAAATAGATTTAGAATGTTGACACTGCCATCTTTCTTAATGCAAATTTCTTGCGCCAAGGCTAACAGGTTAAAATAGCAATTATTTACGAACAAAAATATCAAATAACATAATAAATCAAATATAATAAATATAATTTATTCTAAAAAATAAACCCAAAGAATCCTTATCCTTATTATAACCAATTCTTCAAATCGGTACAAACAGTTAGTTCCAACGTAGCTGAAGTACGTTTCAACAAACACAAAATTATGAACATTTTTTCTTCCCGTACTTCTCGACGCACAGGATTCAAAAACGCAATTTTTAACTTTCCACTTCATCCCTTTAAAAAAGGACAGAAAGAGAAGGAAAAATTCCACCGACTTCCGCCATCGAGTTAAGTCCTTTTCCCTATACCACAAGCATTAGACTTATAATCTCGGCTCAAGAGTGCCAAACGGTTATCCTACCAGACAATGCGGATTTTTGCATAATCACGGCTCCTTGGCGACGTGTCCTGTTTTAAAACGGCTTCGTTTAACCGACGAAGGACCCTTTAGGGGATATACGCGAGACTGTGATCCGTTCCCACCCTACGTTCGTTATGGTCGAGCCGCGTACAGGGGACATTCCATTACCTGTATCCATCCTCTGGCCAACATCACCCTAACCTGCGTCGAGGGGAAGTCGCAGCGGAACCTGACGACCTTGTCGTCCCCGTTCTGCCTTCTTCTCGTGCTCGAATTCCTTTTTTCCTGCGGAGACGCGTTCTCCTCGGTCTCACGGTGCAACACTGTGTTCTTGAACATTTCGTCGCAGTGGAGGGGCTGCACAGGGAGTTTTTCTTTGGTTGGAAAAAATCGGGGAAGATTGGTGGACAAGCGAGAAAAATATTTTCGAGCGTGTTGGTTAGGATTAACGGACCGATCTTGTCTACTTATTGGTGCGATGTTATTTGGATAAGTTCAGGGGTTTGGATAGATCATTTGTCGAAGTGTAAGGGCGCGAGTACAGAATTGTTTCTGTACTTCTGTACTTCTATAGCCCGAATTTTGTCTACTTTTCAGAGGAAAAATTACGATTGATTACAGTTTTTCGATTTGATTCGAAAATTGTTAAAGCAATGATTGGTATAGACGAATGGTGCTATCACTGCGGTAATACGGTAATTAAATTTAATAGTACGGTGACGACTAAGTAAAATTAATTTTTTTAAATACAGATAGATTAGTTTGTAACTTTTAAGTCAGGGTTAACGTTCGGAGAATTATTTAACTGTAGAAATATTATAATATTTAACAGAGTGGTCGAACTTAATTCCTAATTTCTTTTAGAAATTTTGTGAATTTATTGTGGTATTTCTGGGGAACTTTTTCGTGATTTTCTGTAAGTAATATGGACGTAAGTTTGTCTTCTTTATATTTTGTATTATTTTCAAAGGCTTTTCATTTGTATTTTTATTTTCTTTTTTTGTGTACGGATAAGTGTGTTATAGTCGTTGGTTGTTGTAGTGTTATATATTCAAAATTCTATGTTTTCTACAATTTTAACACCAGAGCTATCAATTATTAAATCTACCGAAGAAATTTAAGCAAAAGATGTATGAAGTTGTAGATGATGCAAAGGAGGTGAATGTTTAACCATATTTTTCACAGAAGATCATTGAAAATTATCAAAAATGTCGCACGGTAGATTTATAAAAATTCTATGAGAAATCACGAATTGGCCATTTTAGATTTACAAAATATACAATATTAGAAAGCAAACGTAAAAATTGAACGCGCTAAATTCGATGAAAGGATGTTTGAAAGCATAGTATTTCATTTTTGGATGTACAAACTCAAGTACAGCAGGGTTAACGGAACGATCGATTATCGGTACATTCGATTATCGGAACAGTGTTTGTCATGATTAGTTATCGGGATTCTATGGTAGTTCTGTTGGAGCGCAGTTGTGTACGCGTGTGGTTGGCGCTAACTCGTGTTTGTTGATATATCTCGGCGTGGAAATGGAATTTTAATTACTTGATTTAAATATTCAGATGGCTGTAAATGGGGTTAAACGCTGAACAACGAATATTTAATAGTAGTTAGCAATTTAAATGGTAATTCATTTAAAAGGAATAAAAAAAGAAAAAAAAAAAAAAGAAGCTTTCAGTGTAATCACAATGCATTCATAATTAATCCGTCAATTGGCGTCACCCATGGAAGCCTCATTGGTGATTCCTGCTACATAGCCGAACAGAAAAGAAGCTTACGTCGCTTCATACCGTTTTATCCTCATTTTGCCACTCCACTTCCGGTACACTGCAATATCTCTGGTAATATTCAGCCGGAGAGAGACAGCAGGCTAGATAGACGACGTACCAAAATTTCGTGAGCTATTTTCCTGTGTACCTAACGATAACACACGCGGTTCCAAGCAAATAATATAGCCTACGTGCCCCGAATAGGGATGTAGAACGACGATGGATAATGTATACTCGATGGGGTCGGTGCATCATCCCCTGTTTCCCTGCGGGCGTTTCCGGGGCAAATTTGGCAATTAGTGTCTCTCGGTAGCTTGGCAACTCTTCTGTGGTTTCTTTTTATGATGGTAGTTGATTACGGTTTTGTTTTAAATAATAACGTTTCGTGAACTGTATATTCTTCTTTAGGGGTGAAGTATTTTTATTCTTTTCGTAGTTCGTTTTATTGACTGTATATCTGAATTTGTTTAGGTTTTATATAATTTCAATCCACATTTATTTATATTTTATGTAATTTAAATGCAAAGTTACTTATATTTTATATAATTTGAATCGAAAGTTATTTATATTTTATATAATTTAAATGCAAAGTTACTTATATTTTATATAATTTAAATCCCAAGTTATTTGGATTTTATATAATTTCAATCCAGATTTATTTATGTTTTATGTAATTTAAATCCAAA
>SMSQ01013862.1:9693-21159 GCA_019453375.1 Ctenoplectra terminalis | reverse complement strand
ATTGTTACGCAACAGTGAAAATTCAGACTTTTGATCGTATCATATCGTACAAAAGGAGAATTAAAATAAATATTAATTTAAAGTTGATCATTTTTCATACACTTTCAATTTTAACAATTCATTTTTCTGTATTTTCAATCTAAATTCTGGAACAGTTAAAAATTTAGCCGGTGCTATAGTTACGCACCGCAGCGTAGTTCTCGGTAGTTCCAGTCTTAAAAGATTTTACAAATACGTCTCCCTAATTTTACAGTGTACAAATTCGATTAATATTTAATTAATCAATTATCAATTATTTAAAGCAAGAATGTGACATCGTTTCACTAATCAGGGTTGCATTAAAAAAAACATTTGAAAAGAAATCGTGCTTGGCATCACTGTTACCTTACTCCGTATCCGGACAATTTCCACCACGATTCCATCCCTGTCCAACTCTCCAAACAATGTACACGAATGCCCCAAGCCCGCAACGAAATATTCCTCTCATCGTAGGTAACAAACTGGCCTGAAAAGCTCGAACAAAAAATTTTCGAAGAAAGAAAAATACGCCAAACAGATAAGCTGGCCACAATCGGAATAACATTCCATTTTTCTTACGCATCGCGACATGGTACACCACATTATCGAGCTTTTGATCACCGCTATTAAACGAGCGTGAGAAACACTGGCGCGGTACGTACGAAGGCGTATCATCGTACGTGTCGTATTTGTTTTGGAAGCAGTCGCGACCAACGGACAGTAACAAATACTGCATCGCTCGTGGTAAAAAAAAAAAAAAGTGGCCATCCGAGTGTTGCTCCTACGCCGAAAAAGACCGATGTACCAAACAGTTATTTCTCGACGCGTATCTCTCGAATGGTGAACGTGCTTGATTGTGACAAAAAAACGGCAAGCGAGCTCTTACGTTAGTCCTTGGTATTAGTGGCCCTGGGCAACTCATGCCGCGAGTCGAGTGTGAGTCAATTACTAAAGTAGTGTGTTGGTGGGATGAGACGGGAATGATATTAACCGTGTCGTACGTTTGGATCTCTTTATCGATGCCACGAACTTAGTGTTTTTCATCGCTCCGCGTCGTACGAGCTTTATTCCGCGTCGCGATTCAACGCACGAATCGTATCTTTCGTTTCCGGATCACGCCGTGTACCACAAAGTTGCATTCTCAACGGGACCTAACCTCTTTTCAAGCATCACCGACTGTCGGGTTATAGGGACCTTATCGATTTCCACGGACGATCGAGACCCGTTGTACGTTTCAATCGCGTATATTGGACAAAACCAACGGATTCCGGGGAAACATCTGTAAGGTTCCTTTTTCATCGAGCTGGGAACCGCGATCCGTTCGGCAATCGTTACATCTCCTTTAAGCGTCGAATGTCCTTCGAACGAGCAGAACTCTTTAAGAATATTTTCTCGCTGGGCTGAACCAATAACATCGGTTGCTCGGAAATATCTGCGGGAAAATTGTTTGCGGCCAAAATGACGCTCGAAATAAACGTGGACGAGAAAGTGATTTCGAAGGAAAGTGAAACGGAGACGAACGAGTCGCGTGAAATAATGGGACGTGGTAGTGGTGATGTAACAGAGTGCTGTTGGAGGATGTTGAGAGAAGAAAGGAATTGGAAGCCGAAAGAAATATCGACTGCTGCGGATCGTCTGTCACATCGTGTGTACAATGTGTCAATGTGTGAAGTGTGTGTTTGAGGTTAGATCATCCGTTGATAGACCACACGCGGCAAGATTTGAATGGCGCGGACTTTAAAAATGGTAAGTACACGGATGTTGCTTGTGAGAGGAATTTTGTTAAACAAATCGACGAATCGTATAAATTATTTTTATTAATATATACATCGATTATCGACTTATTCACCGACATTCTTATCGTTATCAATTTTGTTACAGATATGTAAAATATCAATTCAATGTAAATTATTTATATCGCACGCGTTTAATTTCGATACGTCTTACATACTGTCACGCATTTCGAACGGTACGCAACGCTGATACAAAAGTGGTTATTGAAAATAAATGTATCTAAAATTTTGTTGGCATAAATATTCACGAAATAGGAATAAAGTTAACACTAGAACTCTACCGAACAAGTCAAAATGACTTGTTCATAATTTCTCATAGAAATTTTAGAAATTTAGAATAATAAATTTTGGATGATTTTCCGCAATTTTTTGTAAAAAATATGCACAAAGAATTGTTACCCTTATTAAAGCTATTTTTCAAAATACCTATCCTTCTGATTTCTTTGGTACAAATAACTCTACTTTAATCGCCGGTAGTTCTAGTGTTAATGTATTCATAGATATAATGTGCGCTCGATGAACAGGGAAGGGTTAATGATGCGGGAGAAACAGCAAGGGGCTGGTACACTTTTTCGTTTCACGGTGAAAGCGACGTGAAATTGAAGAATCCGTGTATACGTTTAAATATCTCGCGCGGGGCTCGAATGTCTTATAGTCCTTTATGTCGTGGCGTGGCATTTGAATGCGGGCTGGCTTAACTCTTTGAAGCATGGTAGGATTTTAACCCCTTCCTGTACGATTTAACCCCTTCCGGTACGATTTAACCCCTTCCGGTACGATTTAACCCTCTGCGGACGAACGTCGCCGCTGCGGCGACATTATAATTTGATTCCTATGTCGAATTATCGCCTCCACAGCGGCAAACGAACAGGAGACGCCAATGCGAAGTTTCGTCGACCATTTGTCTGTTTTCTATTTTATTTTTTGTCTAATTATTTAGATACATAATTTACAATCTCGTTCCATATAGAAATTATCATCCACCTGCCACGAGTCAGTCGAAAGAGTGTTCGTCCGCAAAGGGTTAATAATGAAAAAGTGTGCATGAAATAACCACTAAATTTTTACAAGAATGAAATCTTACAGACTAACAACAATTCGGCCGTGACTTGTACCAAGAAATTCTAAAGGTAAAGAATATGTGATAGGGATCTGTGATATTTCCACAAGTAAAAAAGGTGTTCCAAATTCAGTACACTAGAAATTTTAAACTAAATTAATTATCGTATTCAACAATATGCATGACGAGTGTAGCTCGTCATTGTGCGATATGGCATGAAAAACCAACGACGAGCTAGACTCGTCGTTTTACCGGAAGGGGTTAAGCGGTCCCACCTTATTGATAACTAGATATGCGTACAGCGATATTTTCTATACCATCTTGAAAATTAAAAATTATCCATAGCACAGTGGTTTACATTAACTCACGTATTTAACCCTTTGGGGACGGAGCCACGTTGAACATTCGATAATTCGACAAAAACTTCACCGCTGAAAATCCCTCATTTTCTTACAAACCAAGGATAATAATGTTTAGTATACTATACCTTGTGCATCTTATCGCTTAGAAAGATAATTTCACAGACTTGGATGATTATTCGTCGACGCGTGTCCGCTATGGGAAAAAGACTTGGGCGGTTATTTGCCGACACTCGTCCGCAAAGGGTTAAAGAGGGAACCTCGTGTAAATGGTCTGATTTTGAAGAATTTTGTTTGAAAAATGTAACGCGCAGATTGATTTAAAATTTGAAGCATCATTTTATTAACGTTATAATGCGGAAAAAAATATTTTTTATAAATTTTAGTTGTTAATAACAATGGTGCAATGGCGGCTTGAAAATGGCATCTTATAAAATCGCCGTGCAGTGTACAGTGCACAAAAATGATCAAAATCAAAAAAATCAAAATAGAGTAGTTAGTTTATGCAAAAACGCTCAACATCACATTCTTCTTTTATTAAAATTTTCAAAATTGCAAAAATGGCGAAGTTTTGAAGAAAAAACCGGATTTTCGGTTATGAACAACTGTTAATAACAATGTTTTAAATAAAAAATAGAGAAATCGGAGCTCGTCATGCTGAGGCCAATTATTTGTAGAATATATATGCCAAGTTTCATAAAGATCGAGTAATCAGTTTTTGAGCTACGTTGCACGGCATGCGAAATTTTGCGTTTCGAGAAAAATGCGTTTAAACTTTGAGTAACAGAAAAATCGTGAAGAAATAGTAATTCATTTTAACTTTCCGTGGTTTTTTGTTAATCTGCGATTCTAGGGCCATAGAACAGATCTTCCTCTTCTTCAAAAAGTCGTAATTCAGCCGTTTTTTCTTCTTTTCGATAAGCACGGGCCTCTTTTGCGCAATGAAGACTGCGGCGCTCCTACTGTTTAATACGGCGTTTGTTCTCATTTTCGCCGAATCTTTTGCTCTGCTGTCCAATTACTATAGTAAGCTGTTGCATTGTTTGAAGGACGAACAAAAATCCTTCGTTTAACATGCCGGCAGCCAGAAAAGCAGCTATCTCAACAATTTTATGGCCACAGTTGAGATGTTTAGGAGCTAAACGCCAAACGATAGCGTTAAAGCTCTCGTTAGCATTTAGCGTATGCCCAGCTAAACATCTCTCTAACAAATCATCCCGTGATAAGTCTTCATAAATTGGGTGAATATGTTTTTGAATATTTTCGTGTAATGGAGGTAGATTGTCAAATTTTTGCTCCAAGGCTTGTGCGACGCCACTTACACCACCTGAGCCCAACATAACGCTTTATTATGAAAATAACGCACAGCAACATCTCTGATCACTTTCTAACTTTTTTTATCGTATTCCTGAGGAAATTTCCTATCGATTGAAGCAAAAAAAAAAATGCTCAAAAATTTCATTTTACACAAGGTTCCCTCCTTAATACAGTTAGGGACTATTTATGTCCCACTATATAGATATTATAGGTATATAGGCATATTTAGGTATTAAAAAGGTGGGACACTTTTAATCCCACCAAGCTTCAAAGAGTTAAAAAGTACAAAGAAGCAGGACTCGGGAGATGTGACGCGATTAGAAACACTATGTATACTGGAACGAGAACAGGCCCGTATGAAATCCTATCAGTTTAACACTAGAACTACCGACGATTAAAGTATACTTATTTTTACCGAAGAAATCAAAGTGGAAAGTATATAAAATAATATGTAATGCAATTCAGACAAAAGTTGATCTATATTTTTAACAGAAAATCACGGAAAATCTGTCGAAAGGCACCGTAGTTAATTTATAAAGATTCTGTAAAAAATTACGAATGGGTCATTTTGACCACTTTGGTAGTTCTAGTGTTAAAATTACTCAAAATTAATTGTACGGGGCGCGACAGAGGAACGGGGTATTTTGAACGATTCGTTTCGAATTCAGTTGAAACAAATGAGAATAGTAAAATATTGTTGGTCTCGGTAGAACGTTTAGTAAACATGGAGCAACGATCGAGAACACAATTGGACCGTTTATTTTGAAAGTGGTGTTAGTCCATTTTTGAAAAAAATGAGCTATCGCGTAATTCGTGCTTAATTTAATGTAAATTTTTTATGTACAACTAGTCCGTGTTTAATTTCTTAAAAAATTCCCATGTTTTGTACAACTTAAAATCGGTCGGTAAACGATATTTCATAATCATCGATTATGAAAGTGGTATAAGTCCAATTGACTGAGGTAGAAATGGCATTGCGAAAAAAGAATTTTCTATACACACCACAGGATTATTATATGATGTAACAACACAATGTAGAAAACATGACAAATTCATTTTACATGGAATGAAACGGGAGAATTTCGTTTCAACAAAAAATCTTCAAAATGCGATTAAAAAACAGATAAAAAAAAAACTCTAATGGCGAACAGGTCGATTGGTTGCAAATATGTTGGTTGAGATTTCTCAAAGGTGCACCATATACTATTTTATGTGAAACATCGATGAAGGACAAAGAATTTAAAACTATAAATTTATTACCTACACGACCTGGAAGATCGCTAAAAATTGAAAAAATCGCCCTGGCGCCTCTGTACCAAAATGCCAACCCTGTTACTTACGAAAAATATAAAGACACAAAGCAGTTATTACCCTATGTACCTCCGGTGCATCATGCATGTTTCGAAACACTGCCACATGCAGAGCATAAGTAAATACTATCGGTATCTTGTAATTTTGACAATGTAATTAGCGTCTAAAATTAAATTTTATGTCTTGTCAAGCGTATTTGTAAACAAAATTGGATTAAAATGAAGTATATTTTAAGTTATATTTGATTTTTCAAAATTAAAATTAAACGATTTTTACAGTTGTCTAATTTTGAAAGCGGTGTAAGTCCATTTACAGCCTATAAATATATATTATTGTAGTCTAATTCGCCTGAAACAAATTGATGTCATCAAATTAAATATCGATGAAACAGTAGAAACATTGCCGGACTTCATATAATTTGCCTAAATTTTTTAATCAACAGATATGCTAACCTTTAACACGTTGACTGCCGCGCGCATTTTACGCGGTTTGCCCGTGGCGCCAACATGAATTTTTTATTAAGCGGTGTATATTATGTTGAAAAAAATAATATCTATATTTTCCTTGTATTGATAAAATTATTTTTGCATGTTCTGTATGACATTAATTTCTTCAAACCATTATAGTAACAGTGGTATTATTTGAAAATTTATCAGTATCGATATTTACTTTAATTATGTATTTTACTATTGGTCGCGTCGCCGGTCACCGGTGGCCCCCATGGCGCTGTAGCCAAATCGAGTGCCGGCCACCGGTGACCCCCACGGCAGTCAACGTGTTAATTTTCTCGAAACGAGAGAAAACGGACTTACACCGCTTTCAAAATAAACGGTCCAATCCATAACTGAAGCGTTTTACAAAAATGGCGACTCTGTCACTGTCGCATAGCGTTTATTTCTTGCTCGTTTTATCTCGCGTCAACAGAATCTAACAGCGGGGTATTTTGAACGATTCATTTCGAATTCAGTTGAAACAAATGAGAATAGTAGAATATTGTTGGTCTCGGTAGAACGTTTAGTAAACATGGAGCAACGATCGAGAACAATTCATAACTGAAGCGTTTTATAAAAATGGCGACTCTGTCACTGTCGCACAGCGTTTATTTCTTGCTCGTTTTATCTCGCGTCAACAGAATCTAACAGCGTGCAACTTTTTCTCGCGGGTAATACTTAAAGTTTTCGAAAACCGGTTACGAACTATTTCATAACTTAGAATAAGAATCGAAGAAGAGGTAGGGAGGGTTCCATTGTAAACGTGTCATCGCGTAATGGAAAATATGCGTTCAGGATTCGAAGATGCGTCGTAACGGTGCTCGTCTTGATGATGTAATTCTGCACGAATGAAACGGCCAATTATATTCTTTACTTTGGTGTAATTTTTGTTGTTAACGCTAGATTTACGGAACCCGTCAATTTGACGCAGTTCAGATTTCGTGCTTGAGTTTAGCAATCGTGCGTGCGGAAAATGTAAACTCATAATGAAAATTATATAGAAAAATGGAATATATAAATCTCTGCTTATATTGGGTTGGCCCGGAAAGTTGGTGCCGATTTTCGGTAGGTGCCATTAGAGAAGGTCTGAATATGTCGGAATAATTAGAAACAAATGACACGCGTACATTTTCTAAGGAATGACACTTCAGGCATTTTTAAACAAAAGATTGGTTAGGATACATTCATTTTCGTTAGTTTTATACGCTATTAACCCTTAGAGTACCGGTATGACGCATATATGCGTCAGAAAATAAACCATTGTAAAACACCTTTTTTGTACCGTATAATGATTAAGAATGATGGATAGATGTTAAAAATAATAATTAGCAATAAATAATAACAATTATTATAAATAATTAATTATTATTATACATAAATGCATAGTTACATTATCAAAATTTAAAATAAACAAAATATTTTATCTCAAAAATTTAACATGGGCATTACCGTTCCGGACCGGCATGACACACATATGCGTCATGCTCCGACTCGCAAACATTTAGTCTTAGTTTGGGTGAAAATTGGGAACCTATCATCACTTTTTCATACAAATAATACGCATTGAAAATTTCTAAAATCCCGGTAGTCTAAGGGTTAACGGTAGAACTACCGACGATTAAAATAGACTTATTTGTACCAAGGAAATCGAAATGATAAGTATTTGAAAAAATACTTATATCAGGGCTAATAATTCTTTGTGCATATTTGGTTTAAAAAATTATAGAAAATCCCTGAAAATGCGCCACTGTAAATTTATAAAATTTCTATGACAAATTACGAACCGGTCATTTTGACTGGCACGGTAGTTCTAGCGTTAAATATGGAAAAGTCTTTCGCCGAAAAAACTAAGAAGCTTTGGAATGATGGGATATTCGAGTTACGCGAGAGATGGAGAACGGTTATAGAACAAAATGGAAGGTATATAATTTAATAAATATACAAGGAAATTTAAATGTGTTGTGTTTGAATTTTCCTTAAAAATCGGCACCAACTTTCCGGACAACCCAATAGAAATATACAGCCTTATCTATTAAACGAGACTTGTAGAAAGGTAATAGGACAAAATAGATTCGATATAACATAATAATATATTGCAAAACATAAAATATTACGTATCCATTATTTATTGTCGTGTTTGAATTTTCCTTAAAAATCGACACAAACTTTCCGGACAATCCAATAGTATACTAATTATAATACTAATTGTCTGCTTATAGAAATCTATTAATTCGAAGCAAACCGAACTAATGATATTACAAAAAATTTGTATTTCAATGTAACCATCAAAATGATCTAATCAACGCCCGTAAACCTAGCGTTAATTATGAGTCTTCTGAAAGTTAGTGCATTTTTTATATTTCACGTGCCTCCGCCACATCCTGTGTAAATAACTTCCGTAACCGGATCTTTTTTTTTTTTTTTTTTTTTTTTGGAAATGATTTATTACAATTTAATTATAAATTGAATATGCTTACGTGTATATTTTAATTACATAAAAAAACAAAATAACGATAAGTTTTTCATGTTACAAAGGTCAGTTAGGTTTTCCAAGCTGTACGGTATTATGTGAAACGTTTATTATGCTGTTGATAACACATTGACGACGGGACCTTGTTTCTGTAAAACTTACCAGGGAATAAAGTTACGATCGAATAAATTCTTAGTTATAGGCTTTCGAGAATAAATTGTATTCTAAACATAGCTCTTAATTTCAAATTTCAACCGAACGAATAACTTTTTAAAAGCAACCTTTCATATATCGTCGTTTCCTATTCTCACCTCTTCAAGATCTAAAATACAAAACACGAGAAATCTCCGTCAATTTGACGGATTCCTGATTTTATGCCGAAGTGCGGTAATTGTCTGTGTAGAAAGTGTACACTCAAAATGAAATTTAAATGCAAGAAGCGTACCAACTAAATCTGTGCGAATAAAAACCTATTAATTTGAAATAAAATGAACTAATGTTGTTACGAAAAAAGCACAGTTCAATATACCCGTAAAATGGTCCAATCAATCTCCGTAAATCTAGTGTTAAAAGTTGATAAATACAAAGGTTGTTTTTTAATTAAAACCGATCAGATCGCAGGATTTATTATTTAATATTTAGAAGAGGCAGAGAAATTGTTGCTCGTTATTTTATGTTATACTTTTATTGATAATAGGAGCGGAATTGTACATAAAAGTATATATAATTTATACAGTGATCGTAGCCTTACTATGTTGAATATCGCACGACTCAGCATACGTATGCTAATATACATTTCTATATTTAAATACGACACATCTCTGAAGCGATTAATTTTTAGATCTGTTAGTCCAATCAGTTTTTTTCTAAATTTTGCATTAATCAATTAAGTTTGCACCTGTAATCTCGAAATTTTCACGCGATAGGAAATCTCTTGGTAAAACACCTGTTGAAATTAGTTACTAGTTATTATAATTCCACGAGTAGCCGTATGAAGAATTAAATTAAAAAATAGTGATTGCATTTAGTGTTATAAAAATATGAAAAAAATTAATTCACATTTGCCAACATAAACAGGTAAAGATGGGTGAAGAATTTTTTTCATATTTTTATAAAATCAAATGCAATCACTGTTTTTTAATTTAATTCCCTATAGGGCTATTCGTGGAATCATGACATCACTTTGATAAATATTAGTTGTAACTAATTTCAACAGGTGTTTTAGTAAGAAATTTCCTATCGCGTGAAAATTAGTTGTTCTGCATAAAATAATGGTCTTATGGTAAAATGTAGTTCGCTTGTGTTCTATCAGAATAGTTGTCCAGTTATAAACTTTGTAACTAGCTTCTAATAAATCTGACCATGAGAGGTATTACTCTGCGATCATTACTCGTTTTAATAGGACTCCATTTGCCTGTTTAGTGCCTTAAGCAAGCATTAAGATGAAACCGTACCCTCGCAAAAGCGCAGAAATGTGACTAGCTTTCACTTGAATGCGCATTACTTATCAGTCCCTTTGATCTATCGCGTGTTACAGCGATGTGACACTCTACGTTAAAGAGATCGATAGAGGGTGAAATAAAGCTCGCCTGCCAGACCCGTTTATAATCGATTTATGAGCGTAAAAAGAGACCCTCTTCTCGTAAGATTTGTTAACCGATAGCTATACAAATTATGTTGAGAAATATCAAATGAAAATCCAATATTTTCTTTTTCAATTTTGTAACAGTACAACAAATTCAAATGAAAATCCAAAATTTTTTATTCCAATTTTGTAACAGTACGACAAATTCGAATGAAAGTCCCAAATTTTGTTTTTCAATTTTGTAACGGTACAACAAATTGAAATGAAAATCCAAAATTGTCTTTTCCAATTTTGTAACGGTACAACAAATTCAAATGAGAATCCCAAATTTTCTTTTTCAATTTTGTAACGGTACGACAAATTCCAATGAAAGTCCAAAATTTTCTTTTTCAATTTTGTAACGGTACAACAAATTCAAATGAAAATCCAAAATTATCTTTTCCAATATTGTAACGGTACGACAAATTCGAATGAAAATCCCAAATTTTCTTTTTCAATTTTGTAACAGTACAACGAATTCGAATGAAAATCCAAAATTTTCTTTTTCAATTTTGTAACGGTACGACAAATTCGAATGAAAATCCAAACTTTCCTTTTTCAATTTTGTAACGGTACAACAAATTCAAATAAAATTTAAAATAAACAAAAATCACGCGATAATTTTTCGTTTCTGTTTTGAAACTAAAATTTATCTGATTTCTTCGCTCAGTTTAGTATGCGGAATATTGGTTATGTTTTTAGTGCCTATGCGGTGAAAAGCTTGAAAATTATGTAACACTGCAATACTGATAATCAGATAAAACGTAGATAAGAAAAAGATTGAAGAAACTGTTTGAACAATTTATGGTGTTATAAAATATTCTTAATATACGTTATTACATTTTTGTACATACAGTAACCTGGTTTCAGTTATGGTAAAAATAGTACAAAAATAAAGTTCTTTCTTCAACCTTTTCGTTACGAAGGGCGCACGCCTTCGGATACTAAATAATCGTCTCCTGAAATCGTACATGAATATTTTCTGTAGCACAGAATTATTTTTATTTTCATTTAAATATAGGT
>SMSQ01013841.1:0-44603 GCA_019453375.1 Ctenoplectra terminalis | reverse complement strand
AACGAACATTGCAGTGTCTCGAAAACGCTTCCATATTTTTTTCAAGACCACGAACAACAAGAATTTTAATTTCTATGATTTTTAGAATTCAAAAACTAATTTTATCGATGAACCACAAACTTTTTCTAGGGATCCCTAGAGGACGCAAGTTGGAAATCCCTAGTTCCAAGCCAGGAACAATAATCCTGTAAAAATATTACATCAGTTTGCTTGATGCTTAAAATTATTGGTTCGATTCAACAAGAAATTGCACTGGAAACTACAAATAAAAAGGAGTGACAAAGCACAAGCAGCGTACAGTGAGTTAAAGACACTGCAGGCTAAACTTATTTCCGGCAGACGAGACATCCGAAATTCTCGTTCCTGTTTCGGGGCTATCAAACTGGAGAGAAACTCGAGGCAAGCTTTTTCCCCAAGCTCGACAATGGCCCGGTGAAATAAAGACGCGAGAGCTTTAATAACAGAGACCAGTAAGGGGAGGCAGACAAATAGCCGGCTTTTCCTTTGTGTCGTGAAAGAGGCGCAGCCTCTCTGTTAGCCTCGAAAGACGCCAGAAATTTCGTTTGGAGGACCCAAAGTGTGCCGTTAATTTGTATGGAAATACAGGCCGGATTATAAACCACAGGCTGGCTTCCTTGAGATCGTTCTGGGCCAAATTATTCCACCAAGAGACGGTGGATTATGGCGAGAATCATTTTTTAACAGCTGCTCCTCCTATATTGCTCCTCATACTTTACTGCTGCTCCCTGCTGAAGCGTTTTCCTAATGAAACGTAAAACCTAGGCTCCAGGGTGCAACATTTTTATTAGATAAGACACGAACCTTTGTTCTTAGGCGGTTAACCTAAAACTTTTACAGCGATAGTTGTCGTAAAATTCTTTTTAAGATGATAGCTCGTTCAATCCATGTTCTTGGGGCGAATTATTTAGTTGATCTTTGGTTTAGGGTGATTCGTGAAGAGGTTATGGATGAGAAAAAGTTGGTCAGCAAAATGTCCCTAAAGAAAGAAAAATGATTGAAGTAATTCTACCTTAATAGTATGATTGGTTAATTTTTATCGATTTTAAATGCTTGGGGATTCCTGTTCTTTTAGGCTGATAATATTTACTTGCAGGTGAAAATAATTTTCGAATGGTAAGTCTCTGAAAGCAATTTATTTGACACGCCCGGGTAAATATCACTATACATCACTGAAATCACCCTAGACGAACGATGGGAATAGTTTTTGAGAACGCGCGTCTGTCACCATCGATCGTGGCTTTCGTTCATGATCTACGAAAAGGTTGACTTATTGCACGCCACCTCATACGAGATCAATTTTATGGCATAGTGTAATCTTGAAGCACTATCCATCATTATTGCATGTTGCATTGCGCTGTTGAACTGAAACGAGCAAGTATAGGGATTTTTTACTATCGACACAATACAAATTAATATTCTTCGAAGAAATGTTTAAAATGATTTAATTGTAGTGATATCAATGCTAAGTCAAATTTGCTGAATTTCATGTTGGATTTATAGCGATTCAAACAGTAATTACATTAGCCAAACCACTTTACCATCGGTGAAATATTTTAATCTGGACAGGAACCATACTTACCATCAGCGAAATATTTTAATGTTGGTAAAAATTACATTTACCTTCTGTGAAATTTTTCAGTAAAGAAATATCGCATTTACCAACTGTGGATTCATCTAACAGAGACCGTTTTTATCGTCTATTGATTATTTTTTAGCATACACACAAATTAATTTAATACATTTTTCATAAATCAATAAATTGTCACTGCTCCTGGTATAATTTTTCAAATGTCGACAGCTGCAATTAAAACTTGGAGTTTCAGCTATTAAACAAAATTAGTTTTGTTAAGATTGGTCCAGTGGTTTGTTGGTTATAAGCAATAGAAAGATAAATTGTTTATAACAATCGTAGCTGAGATTCCAGGCTTTAATTTGAACCGTCAATGAGTAAATAATTCCTTCTGATTCCTGAGTTATAAAGAGTTGTTTAAATTGACGCAAAAACCCTGGGTTTAAATGCATCACCATCTGCACAATGCATTCAGTCGTGCTCGACACGTCGAGCTGAATACATCGAGAGGGGGGGATTGCTTCGCGTTTGTATTTTTCGTTTTTTACCAATATCTCTGCTTCTAGATGGAATTTCTCAATCATTGAGGTCTCAAATTAAAGCTTAGAGTCCCGGCTATCGTTTAAGATTAGTTTCGTTAAAATACTACTTCTGGGTCATTTGTTATAAACAATTAAAGCTTCTATTGTTTATAACTAGCAAACTAATAGTCCAATCTTAATGAAACCACTTTTAAACGATAGCTTGGACTCTAAGCTTTAATTTGAGACCTCAACGATCGAAAAATTCCATCTAGAAGCGGAGATATTGGTAAAAAACGAAAAATAGAAACGCGACGTAGTCCCCCCCTCTTAGTGTGTTCAGCTCGACGTGTCGAGCACGACTGAATGCACTGTGCAAATGGCGGTGTATTTAAACCTAGAATTTTTGCGTCATTTTAAACAATTGATTATAACTGAAGAACCGGAAGGAATTTTTTAATCGTTCGGGGCTCAAATTAAAGCTAGATTCTCAGCTACAAAATTGGAATAAAAATTCTGTTAAAGAATTGAGATTTAAGTACAACGCCAATTGCTTATTTCATTCAGTTGTGCTCGATTTGTCGAGCTGTTCAAACAGGAGGGGCTGTGATCGCTTCAAATTTTAATATTCTCTAAAATAAATGATGTTTGAATGTACACGTAATTATGTATAGTCACTTTTATCCCATTTGCTCTAATCATACACGTATAAGATTCTTGCGATAGCATTTCGTGGATGGGGTACGATGATCATAACCTATTTTGAAATACAAAAAATAACCTGTTCGCACAATAAAATGGAATCAAACGAGTAATCAATTTTATTGAAAGGTTATTTAACAGTGTTGAAGAATAAACAATATGACGGATTACTTCGGAGAGCGTGCTTTTATCGTTGGAGACATTGACGAGAACATTAACCTCTCTTTGCCTCCTGTTTCTGGCGAAGAATACATCAAAAGAGTGGTGTAAGTAAACGTCCCAAGAAACGATCGTGAAAGCAATGAATAATTTTATCTGACGTTGTTACAGTATAGAAGCACATAAATGCGCTGATATTGTAGTTGCCGACATCGATCGGAAACGTTTTAAAAAGCCTACGATTGATGTCGAACCTGTAAGTTTGAAAGCGGTGTTTTACAATCGTTCACCCAAGAGATAAGAATTTTACATTTCCAACAATCTATACAATGTGCAATAATTATACAAACGCAACGTTATAAGTTATCAGGCTGCGTGGAGGCACCACCGTGGCTTGGTCCCACGCTTGATTGGCAGACGTATCAAGTGTCAGACTTTTCCAATATCAGATTGTACATAAGCCAGTTGAAGAATGAAATTCAAACGCTGAAACGCCAATGGACACCTCCTAAAATCGATATGGTACAAGTTAGATCGATCTTCGATCAATCGAACGGCAAACGTTCGTTAACATTTTCATTTTTCCAGCCAGACGTAGACGATGAAAAGGGTTGGATCAAATTCTGTTCAGGTAACGACAAAGGGGAGACCAGGATTGCTCCAACGTTGAACGTAGTTTTCTGTTTGAACCAACCAATGGTGGAACACGTATTGGAATATTTGATAGAACATATTAAAACCTTGGAAATAATAGAGTACGAACTGGGTCAGTGGATATACACGTTGCTGGTTATTCTGGAAATGCCGTTGACACCAGAAACGTGTTCCTGTTTGCGCTCGTTGGCAAGAATGTGTTCAGTGATGCGAGCGAAATCGGTAATGACTAGCATTGAAAAAGACAGTATTTCTTATTTTTTAACAAATTAGGTTTATTGCGTACTCGTGTATTAAACTTGCCGTTGACATAAATCAGAGTGATTTAAAAAAAGATAGTCTAAAAAGAAAGAGATCAAATTATTTGTATTAAAAGGAGATACAAAAATCGTTCACCCATATTTCTTCTAATTTAATTCATTTAAATATTATCTCTACCTACTTATCTTTTTTTTTTTTCTCGTTTATCTTTTTAGAAGAAACTGGAAGTACACGAAATGGGAGCATTGAATTTATTTATATGCCTAGTAGCAAGATACTTCCGTCAGCTGGACTTGGCCGATCCATGAGAACGCCCTATTTTTTTCTCTCTTTTTTTTTTTTTTTTTTTTAAATGCCATTACATTTATTATAATTTCTGTACGTTTTAATAAAATCAATCTTTTGATACATCTAAGTTCTCCTTCTTTGCACGCCTTCCCCTTTTTACGATCATTTAAAATATACTACTGGTTATCGGGGTACAATGAGGCAACGTTTCCTTTAATTAAATAAAAGTGTATTACAGTAATCAAATAATAAGCGAAAAGAGGTCGAAAAATCGAAGTTTATTCTTAAGCTATGTTCTCTTGGTCCTGGAGCAGTACGGTCGCTAATCGTTCTAAGTCGTCATAACTAAGGCTATTCACTTTATTTTTCAGGTCTTTTATCAACTCATTGATTATCGACTCCGTCTCTGACTCTGTGTAATAATGCCTCAACACTCTGGAGATTTCATCTCGCAAGAGCTGTGTCCCTGACTTGCTGTGCGAAGGCTTTCCTTCGCTCGATCCTTCCTCTGCTTTTTTAATAACCAAGAGATTTAACTTGCTCCCATCCTTGATTCCTGGATAGAAACTCAATGGATTTTCATCTGAAAAATCGTAAAAGCTATTAGCTCCAATCTCCAATATCGTCCGCACCATTTAAACCATACCAGCTAATGTTTTGCCTGTAAGCAACAGTCTCTGTTGTGGGACATCTATACCCAACAGGTCGCTCACTTTGTGCTTCAACTGAAGGACCGTGTCCGAGGGCATAATCTACAAAAAAAAAAGTAGTAAAAAAATCAGACGATCGTAAACTTCAACCGTGAGGCTCAAAACATTGTCGCATTTCTGTTCTCGATTAACGAATAAGACTATTACTAACTTCCAATTAAGCTCAGCCTTAAAGTCTACCCCATAAAAATCAAATCTTATTTTACTCGTCGCCTGAAGGGTGACAGATAAAAGTATCGCTACAAAAGCTGCTCCGAATTGGAAAAGAAGAAAGAAATAATTAAAGGATGATTTGGAAACTTGGAAAAGAACACTGTACATCGAGCGAAGAAATTTCTGGAAACGCTGACGATCGCAAATCGACCAACCAAATTAATCGTGCGTTGCTCCTCGTTCTTAATCGAAGAAAAAAAAAAAGAGGGAAATAAAAGAGAGAAATAAAAGAGAGAAAAAAAAAAAAATAAAGTTGAGTCAACATGTTAGGTACTCACATCAACAACGCATTCTTTCCCTTGAAGTTTCTTCACGATAACTTTCATGGTGCAAAGTACACGCCGGAGCGTCAGTGGATCGACACGACTGTGTAAAATCAAATTGTTCGCAGGGACGGGATCTTTAACGATACCGATAACGATTCGAGCATTTTATTGTGAGGTTATATTTTGCGACACACCAAATTACTAACACACAGCGTCATAAACTATTTCCACCGAGGACACGCGTACACGCACACAGGTAGCCAGAATATCTCTTGAACGTGCGAATTCACAGAGGTCGATACTGGACGTTGTTTATCGATACATGCGCGCCATCGAGATTTCCCTTCTTTTTCTCTTCTCTCTCTCTCTCTCTCTTTTTTTTTCTCTCGCAAATATCTAATCGATCGTTTGATCACGTGTCCGTTAAATGTTTCGAATTATCGGGAATAAGGTTGATTTCACCGATCGTTCTCTCGGAATTTAAAAATACGATGGTCATCCGCGACAGTGGATCGTGAATTACGATTCGATACGATCTATCGATACGGTTTACCGTTTTGGCGGTTACTCTAAAAGTTGACGTTTTATTTGTAGGTTAGGTTGGACACTTGTCGAGCGGGAAAAAGCGCGGAAAGGGCATGGAGGACGGAGAGGAAATTATGGAGAAGATCGAGGAGACGAAATCGAATGAAAATTGTGTGAATCGCGGAGAGGATGGTGAAATTACCTGCAGAGGAGATCTGACCCCGTATTTAGAAGCTTTGGATCACAGTGTCAATAAGATTCATTTGTCAAAGGTACGCACGTAGAAAAAAAAGAATTTTATTCGTTCTAACGCTGTCTTTTTTTGATTTATTATATCAATATCCTTTCGATATTGTTGCACGACTCAAATCGTGTGATTTATAATCCTTTTTTTTAAATCAAAAATTATGATCTTAATATTAATAAGGGTATCTTTAAGCGTGAAAATTATTTAGAAGTAAAAAGGTCGAATATTTTTAAGTACTTTAATTAAATTAAAATAATTTAACGATTTAACCGTCACGAATACCGAAATATACAGAACGTTGACGCTATTAGTTGGTAAATTAATAATAAGGAATTACTAGGAGTCTCTTACAAATAAACATCGTTTAATTATTAAGCCATCGATTCTTTTAATAATACACTTCGAATAAACGTTCGTTCACAAATAATTCGATTGAAAAAAGAAAAAAAGAAAAAAAGAAAAAAAGAAAAAAGAACCAGATATCCAACTCCATTAATTTGTATTTCGAACACCATCTAGGTACCACAAATATGCAAGGATGAACCGTGTCAGCTTGGTATCGACGAGGCTGGACGCGGGCCAGTCCTGGGACCAATGGTATACGGAATTTCCTATGCACCTTTATCGGAGAAACAACTTCTCGTGGATCTAGGTTGCGCTGATTCCAAGAGTTTGACGGAAGAGAAGAGAGATGCAATTTTCGATAAGATCTGCGAGCAGCACGAGACAATAGGTTGGGCCGTTGACGTTATATCGCCTAATGTCATAGCGAACAGCATGTATCGTCGCGCCAAGGTTTCTCTTAACGAGGTATCCATGAATTCCGCTATCGAGCTGGCTAAAATGGTGATAGAGGCCGGTGCAAGAATCACAGAGATATACGTGGACACCGTGGGCAGTCCGGAGAAGTACCAGGCCAAGTTGGAGCAGATTTTTCCTGACATAAATATAACGGTTGCGAAAAAAGCGGATTCAACGTATCCTATTGTCAGTGCTGCAAGTATCTGCGCGAAAGTTTCCCGCGACCATGCTATAAGAGCCTGGAAGTTCCTCGAAGGGTCTATAGTAAGCGAGTACGGAAGCGGATATCCGAATGATCCAGAGACTAAGAAGTGGTTGTCGGAAAACGTGGACCCAGTATTTGGGTTCCCGCGTATTGTCAGATTCAGCTGGTCTACCGCTGAAAAGATCCTCGAATCGTATGCCCTGTCTGTCGAGTGGGAAAAAGTGGAAGACGCGGAGAATCCTGGGGAGCGAAAGATCTCCAGTTTCTTCGCCGTATCGCCGGCCAAGTCTTGCTTTCCCCAGAAAAAACGGCATCACTTTTTCAGCGAGAGATGCCTCTTGAATAATTCCACTTTGTGATCTTCTTTAGGTTGCAATGCGAGTTGTACACACATACAGTGTCTTATAATTAATATTCTTAGGCGAAAACTGAAATTTGTCTCTCGTCCGTCGACGTAAACGCCGATTTATTATCAGAACGTTAAGTTTGAAGATAAAAGTCGGTTCGATTTATGTACATATGTACAGAGGTGCTTTTACAGTAAAATACATTATGCAATGAGCGGTCGTTGACCCACTCTGTGTATTTCACTTGTAATTAACAATTAGGAATGTTATTTAGAGCGTAACGCTCCGATGTTCTTTGGTAAAACACACCCTAACAATCACACACGCGCACACACGGCTCACAATAATTTCTAGGATAACATATCTCTGCGGCTGATTAATAGCGACTAGATTGATAAAAGCTACGACGAAAGAGAACACTCTCACCGGGCTCAAATGTTTCTTGTTCTCTCGCGATTGGACGATAGAAACACTCGTGTACAATTAGAATATAAATATACTCGGCGTTCGTTCATTCACACTGATTGATTATTACTTCGTTCACTCACGCTTGTGATTTTTCCTTAACGATAAGAGACAAAGTGGAGGAAATGAAAAGTACGTAGAGCCAAAAGTCCACACTCTATAAAGTCTGAGGATGATTCCACGAAACACAGATTTATAAATCGAGGCTATCCTTTCAACTCGATTCTCAAAACTGCATCAACGATTTGATAAAATCTTTTCACGCGAGTGTGATCATTTTTTTTTTCCCCTTTTGTAGGTCCATAATTCTTTATGTATCTTTTTCATAAATTTATTGTTCCATAATTAACGAAGAGCTGTCAGGAGTTTTTTCAGAATAAACGGTAGTTCCGAAAGGCCCCATTGGTCGATCGTTACGAAATTTGGAGGGTAGAGGGAAGACAGGAGACAGGCCCCAAGTGTAGAATTTTAGCTTCGTCCAACGATTAATATCTCGGAAAGTAATAATTGACCGGAGCTAAAATTTTGCACTTGGCTTCCGACCCTTCTCCTCCATATCTCTTCCAAATTTCATATCGATCGGCCAACGGGGCCTTTCGGAAATTTATGCTCAGAGTACAGTGAACAGACGACAGGTAATAAAAGAGGTTAAAAGTATAAAAATGTGTGGAAGGTACATAAAGATTTATGAATCGATTCTGTAAGTACGATTTTACACGTCCTCCCATCTAACACTCTAACATACTGACGTATATCTCTGTTAAGTATATTCTCTCGCCTATGTCCTCGCTAACTCCACTAACTGCGATTATAAAAAATAGAAACAACACGGATAATTTAGTACACAGGGATCTCCACAAGACTCGGTCTGGAGGCCTGGAAAGGATGAGCACGAAAAGGATCACGTTCCTCTTCTTATCGTAGAATCAATAAACTCGTCATCAGTAGCAAGATGCAGGATCCTAGCGTGCTGCTTCCGCTTCCTGGAACATAAATAGAAAATCGGTCAGCTATGATTAATTCAGACAAGCAATTTTTGGTCGACCAATCAGAGGCATAAAAAAAAGGAGTAAAAAGAAGAAAAAAATAAAATGCACGCTGGAAATTCGAGCGAAAAATCGGAACGTATCGTGACTCTAATTCGATCGATATTGGCGAGGGAATTGCATTCACAGCTACCGACACAGGTTTACTGACGTCCGACGGGCATGCAACGATAAGTCAGCAAAATTGTCGGCAAACGAACACGGCTCTGATTCGCTGTCACAGTTTTTATAACAATATTTTGCTGATTCTATCCGGACAGATTTTTTTTTTTTTCTTGGCATCGATCTTGGCGATTAATGTTTCAGTGGTATGGGATCGTTTATAAATTAGGAAATTTCCCTAGATAGGGAGAAAATCCAGTGGGAAATAAAGAGACATTAAGGAGTGATTGTAATGGACTCGGCTTGTTATTTCAAAGTTATTGAAGATTTTTAAATTTAAATTTGAATTTTTTCAAGATACCGATAATTAAAGTATATCTGGTTGAAAAAATACATTATGCAAGGGAAAACGGAGACTTGTCCATATATTTCTTTTTTACAAAAAAAATTATAAAAAATAAGAAGGAACCACTGTAGATATATAAAATTTTTCAATTGAAAATTACAGACCGTTTTTATTTTCATCAACTCGGCGGTTTTAATGCGAGAGAAAGATGTTTGAAATGTGTTATAGTGGAAGCGATTTTCCTATAGAACCAACAGAACAGTATTTTTTCCTGCGATACTCCGTTTATGAGAAAAGCGGCTTTGAAAATCTGATACGCATGCATTTAACTGAAGTGTAGCAGTGGCTCCCATATTTTCAAAAACAGTTTATCACATTTTTTAAATCAATAACTTTCTAACTTACCATTAATCAATCAATTACCGGCGACGATTTTTATACTTTTATCGACAGAAGGAAAAGTGAACTTGAAACAAAGATGGCTGCACAATCTAAGTTAGCAGAGAAATACTATCCTATTCCTTGAACGATTTATCCCTAGACGCGTGATTGACGCGACAAAAAATTAATAACGATGGAAGATGCAGTGATACATTTTGACAAACGTGCATTTAAATAACGAATGCATAAGCGAAGGGATGAGAACCGCTGCAACTCCTCCGCCAAGTGCACGCGTCCTTAAGCGATCTCTTGAAAGTGCTTTTCCCCTAGAATGGAGGCTTCCACGAAAAACCGTCGTTCCACATTCTCGATGCCTTTCCTCCCGAAGAATAACTTTTTTACGATTCCACCTAAAGTTACGTCATACCATTCGAGCCAGCACCCCCGTTATCCCCCATCCCTACCTCCCAAGATATGTTCCGCGTGCGTATGGCCTTGCGCCCTTGTCTCCCTGCTCTCCATGACCGGCATCTTGAGGGGCCTTTCACCCTCTATGCTGAGCTCGTTCGATTTCCAATATACGGTCGCTATCGTCGCCAGGCATTTGATCTTCAGGTCCCCCCTCTTGAAGTGCTTCGTACGCAGACGGAACTCCAGACCTAGCACGGCCGTCTCCAGACCCTCGCGATCCACCTCGGTGATGTGAGGCCCTCTCAAGTATTGCGTGTCGACCTGAAACGGCCGAAAAAAAAAGGCTGCTTCTCACGTGCAGGTGCAGCGTGTCTGGGAGGGGAGAGTCGATTTGCAATTCCACCTGGACGAGCGAGGATGGACAGGTTAAGTTACGACTGAGCTGACCCTATGGTCGAACCAGACTTCTCTCTAGAGGCTGCAGCGTTTAGAAAGATGGCGGATAGGTGGAAGGACATGGATTAGTTATTAATAGATGGTTAGATAAATTCTGACGGGGTGATTATTAATGGAACGAATAGATGTCGATTTTAAGACGTTCTTTCGAGAGCTAGGTTTCGGTTAGGTTCGGGTTAGGTTCAGGTTTTTATTATTTCAGTTGGGTAATTATTAATTGGACGGACGGATGTCGACTTTAAGACGTTTTTTCTTGGAAAGTAGGAAGGTTTGAGTCAGGTTCCAAGGCAAGGAGAATGGTAAAGTGAGGGAAGGGTTAAATAATTGAGGTTTTAATATTTATTGGAAAATTATGGACAAGGTTTGGTTGGAAAATGCCCATAGGGATAATACGCAACACTGGCGAGTGGTTACCATTCGTAACACTTCAATTAACTGCTTTAAACGATCCTCCTGGCTCGTCCAATTAACGGAACATCGTACCTTAATGCAACAGCACGCTATATATTAGTTGTGAAAATCAATATACGACGGGAGAAACAAGTGGACAGTGGAAAATGATTCGATGGTAGGGAGTAATTACTTGAGGAATGGTAAGAAAAAAAATGTCACTAGCCTTTCCCACGGAATTTTGCGGCTTAAGACACTTACAGGGTCCCCGTTGATGAACCAGCTGAGCATGGCAGCTGGCTTTGACTTCGCCGAAGTGCAATTGAACCGCACCACGTCACCAACCTGATAACGATGCCTTCCTGGCCTGCCAGTGATAACGGGCCCGTCTTCCGGTAGAGCTGTAAATTTTTTTTTTTTTTTTTGTTATTGGTTTCTTTTGAAACTACAGTCAAAGTAAATCACACTTTGTGCCAGAACTTTGTCCGTGATAGTATTTTAAGGTTTGAAAAAATAATAGTGACAAAATAGGAGAGAACTTTTTTTTCTTCCAGGGTGGTAAAGAAAGAGCCATAAAAAAAAATTGGTTGATATTTGTGTTAGGCTAAAAAACGCTTCCTGTTTCTCCTGGGGAATTGACGCAGCGATCTGTAAACGTTTCTTACCCACTACCAGCATGTCCGAGTGATCGGAGACCGTTTGGAAGGACGGCGCCTCGGCTGACACCTCGCATCTGTATCTTCCGGTGCTCATTAGGTTCACGGAATAGAGAACGACCGATCTTTCAGTGGAATTGTGAATCTGGAAAACAGAATGGATTCTCTGTAGCGTCCTGTGCCAATTAACCTCGTGCAATTAACCCTGCTGTTCCTCGAATCGTTCTGCTACAATATTCTAACCTTTTACCAACGAATTCTTGCTATTAATATTCTCTCCAGAATTTATGAGACCATATAAATTACTTTCCTTTGTAATACAAAATTCATCACGAGTATAAATAATTATCTAAAATATTACCGCACGAATGCTAGTCAGTAGGGGACCAAAAAAAAGTTACCAGATGAATCTAGTTGTTTTCTTAAAAAAAAAAATGGTACTCTACAACTTCTGATTTCTCTAATTTCTTTTTGTTCTTTTTTTTACTTTAAAAATGTTACGCCACTAGTTTAAGCAAAGTTAGGCTCGCGAAAGATACTTTCGTGCAGTAAAGAGGTTCCATGGGAGATTGCACACCGGAAACAGACAAGTCTAGGGGAAACCGGGCAACAGAGCGCGATAAAAATGAAAAGCGACGCGCTTTAAATAGAAAGCTTGGCGAGGGGGAGGGGTGTATTGCCACGAGACAAGAAAAAAAATCAATACAAAGTGATTCTTACGTTCGCCGTGACACCTGGCAGCTGAAAGACGAGCACCGGTGGCCTGTCCTGAGGCACGTATCGATAGAACTCGTTCCCGTCTTTGTACCATTTTACCGAGTACAATGTCTCACCGTCCAGGTTAAAGTTGCACTCAAGTCTGATATTCTGACCACGAACCACGTGCTGCGGAACCACCAGCTCCAGCATCCTCAACGCAACCGTGTCTGAAATCACAAATGAACAAGAAAATAATTAATGAAAGTTCCATCAGCTTAGAAATTTATTTTTAATACAGGTTAGACTAGGCATATGTTGGGCTAGTTTACTGCAGTGACTTTGAGATAGGTCTAGGTTCAGTTAGGTCTCTAGAGGGTTTGAAAAAAAAGTATAAATTAGGTTTAACGTAGATCTTGAATTAAGTAAAAATTAAGGCGCCGAGTACGGGTCAAATTTGAAGCAGAAAATTAGGTTTGATGCAAGTCTTGATTAAGTCAAGGGTGTTAGGCTTAGGTTAAGTTCAAGTTGACGGATTAAAATTAAGTTACAGCGTTAGGTTCGGATTAGTTCTAAGTTAGGTTCGACTTGGATCTATTATTTTCTCTTTTTTTTATTTTATTAACAGAAAGTAGAAATCACAGCGAATCTGCTTCGCTGAAGAAAGAAGTTATGGTGGCTCAACACGGTGCAACGTTCGATAAAGAACGGGACGCTAGAGAGAACTTACAAGTTAGCCAAGTTTTAAAGGGCACACTTCGGAAGACAAGCAACCGAAGCGTGACGACCCAATGAATCGTTCGGTGTTACGAATACGAAACCATTCTCACGCATGTTTGCGCATCGTTTCCCGCAACAAGAGAACAATTCCAACGAATTGGCTTTTAACCTTCGGCTGATCCGATGTAACACTGCATTTTTCCATGCTTGCGTTTTCCACGCGATCGTCCCTGTAATCGTACACGCGATTGCTCGGTGGAAAACTCTACCAGTCGATAAACGTCTCTCAAATTGCATTCGAGCAAAAATCAACTCCAGAAAGTCCAATTGTTCCGTACTTACTTGTACGATCAATTCGATAAATCGCTATTTTAGCCGTGTTTTTATTTTGAAAATTTTTTTTTTATCATGGACGGAATTTAAGCTGCGGTTCCAAAAGGCCCCGTTCACCGATCTGCATGAAACTTGGCGAGAAGGAGGGAGGATGAGAGTAGACCACGAGTGTAAAATTTCATCTACGGCCAATCATTAATTTCCGAGATATTAAATTTTTAGCAGCGTACAATTTATATGTTACCAATACGATCGTCTTGGTTGTGGTAGTTGTCTATTTTTTTAAGTAATATGATACCTGTAAATCGTATTTTGTACTGAATGAAGGAAAAAGAAGATCTGTGAACGAATTATTAAATGATTGGAGGTTCGAGTTCGTTCTTTTAATTATCTTCTATTTTTCAAAGCACGTGAAATTGCAATTAGAAAATCAGCATGCGACCCGTTTGGATATCAATTTATGCAGCTCGCAAAGTCGTCGTTAACTCCACGGGAGAGAGTTTGCTACGAGTTACGGAGGGGAAATAAAAGAATAAAGAGCCATTCTTGTCGCTTATCTCGCGGCACGCTTCGATTTCATTTTCCTCAACTTTTTAGCCCCATTACTTTTAAACGCGACAGGCATTAACTCCGAATCGGCCGACATTAAGGGCACACTTTGCAACAAAGAGAATTATCTCCTCTTGCAACGGGGAAACGAATCATTTTCAGGTGCTCTAGAATAAAACAAGAGAAAATCTCGACGCCTGCGTAGATTAAAGACACTTTAATCTGAACGCGAGTCTGAAAAGTTGTTCTTGGGCAATTCCGTTCCACTTTCCTGTTCTCCGATTCGTGGACCGTGTAATTCCCACTTGTTTTCAGTATAGGTTAAAAAAAAAAAAAAAAAAAGTTCCTGAAAACAGGTTTCAAACACTGTCGCGTAATCCTGTCGATAAAATAGTACACCTCTCTCTCTCTCTCTGTCACGATAAATTTATATCCCTAGAAAAACACCAGAAACTGTAAAAAAAAAACTGTTCCAATTAAGTTGCAGCACACCCCGCATTCCTAACAATAAAAGAAGACTAACTTTAATAAAGTTACCTACATTGTCGACCGTCGGCGGCGACGAAAAAGTAACCTCGTAAAAATTCCAATAAAACCCAACTAATTGTTCATAAACACATCCTCGAACATCTACAGTTAAAGTCTGTCTTTGCTGAAGTTCGCGATAAGCTCATAAAAATTCCAAACAAACCCAATTAATTCCCAACGAATACACCCTCGAGTACCCTGAATGCCAGCAAAATGAGATACATTCAATTCCTCCCCAATTCCGCCTCGTCTTCCCGTCCAATTCTTCCGGCGGTCTTCCGTGAGGTCGAACCAAGGGCTGGAGGAAACCGGAAAGGAGCGGAAGAAAAGAGAAAGCAAGAGTGGTAGGTCATGTGGGGTGTTCTGGTGGAAAAAAAAAAAGTGGCACTCTTCGAAGATAAGGGAGTGGAACGAAGCGGGCCGCAATATCTGGCCCGGAAAAGCCGCGAGGGAGGAGAAAAAGTCTTGTTCCTCCGATTGTCGAGGGTCGTGATTCACAGCTGCAAAAACCGATCCAATTATTTCGCGAGCGCCCGGGGCGAGGCCGCTTTTATCGGCGCCGCTGGTGCATCGACCGACGCGCCGCCGTATGTCCCTACGTACCAACTAGGGGAATTTTTCTGTCGCTTCGCGATCCGCGCGGAATTGCGGCTTTGTTTCCAGTTGATGCGTGACAACATTTCTTCCGCGTGTCCTCGTTTCGTGTCTCTTTTTCGGGCCAGACAAATGGCCGAAGAATTTGACGAATGTTCGGGGAATTTTTTAGCACTGGATCGGAGCGAAGGTTCGGCTTTAAGGTTATGGAATGGGAATAGGTTTCGTTTCGGACGATTACGGGGACAATTAGAGGGGCTCAAATGGAGGATTTCCGTGCGGCCAGGATAATTATAGGGGAAATGGTACTTTTTAGGGTTAGAATTATGAATGGAATATTCGCGGATCTCTGATCTCTAAATACGTTTGTCTAGTGGAACTAGAAACTTAAGTGGACACTGATAGAGTATTTTCTAGTGACTATAAGGACGCCTATAGGGAAAATTTGTGAGTCAGAGTTGTGAGTAGAGAATTACTAGATCCTTAATCCCTAGATATGTCTAGTGACCTCAGATAGAGTGTTTTATATAAGAAAAGGGTACTCTTGAGTACAATGGGATAGAAAATCACTTCTTCCTAGATCATCAATCCCTACAAATATATTTCTTGGCTAAAAGGAGAAATCTGAGAAGGACGTGGATTGATTCGAGCATCGTAACGATACAACGCTCTATCGGAACAGGTCCAGTGGCCAACCTGGATCAGGAGTTCGATAAAATTCCCTAGGCAGGCCAGCGCTTTCAATTCAAAGCGTATTTAAAATCCCCGGGGATGTTTTCCACGGGTCGAGCAAATATTTTTCCTAAAGTCGCCTGTCACCTTGGGTGCTTTTCGATCGACAAAGGGTTGCCTTTCGTTGAATCCACCGGGTCCAGGGTCGAGTTAGGGTGACGGTCCAAGAAAGGAGGAACGAGAGAAAAGAAATAAGAAAAAAAAAAAGAAGAAATCACGTCGGGTAGCTGTTGTTCAAGGAAGATAGCGAACGAGTGGTTATTAAAGGAGACAGAATGGGAGGGAACGATAAGAAAGAAGGGCAGGGCGAACCGTGAATGGTGATGTAAATGGCGTGGCGTTGGCAGTGAAAGGTAAAAGGAAAGAAAACCGTGATAAGTGTGAAGACGACGGAGGAGAGAATGAAAGAGAGATAAGAAGGCACGATAACGAGTACGAGAGTGAAAAGACGGGAGAGAAAGGGCGGGGAGGAGGAAGAGGGAGAGGAAAAAAAAGAAAGTTGGCTACTGGGGGAAGAAAAGATACGGAACTGTAAAAACATTAGGTGTTTCTTTGACGCCTGTCACTGTGTGCTTCTACAGCTATTATTTCTCCCTGTTTCTTTTCATTTGGACATTGGGTTTCTTTTCCTTGGAAATAGCAATTTCAAAATGGTGGATTTGTCGGAGATTTTTTTTCCCTTGGAGGTTAAGTAACATTTTTATTACACGAATAAACAACTTTTTTTATGCACTCTGTTTGAACGCGATAAAGGGAGAAATAAATATTATGAATTTTTCAGAGGCGGTATTTTTTTTACCGGGACATGAAATTATTGAAAAAGGTTCGTATATAAAAACAGAAACCCCCTATACGTTTCAACCCCTGTTTTACTTCTCACAATACTGTGGTATGTAAAATCGGTATATAAAATACTGAATTCTACTTTAACAGGTTATTTCAGAATTACAAGAAAAGTTGAAAACTGTTTTAAACTGCTTCATTTCACCCTGTCTAAAAACAGGAAAATATTACCCACCTTTCAACTCAAGCTGCAAAATTAATATTTTTATTCATGAGCAGATAAAATTCCATTCACAGAGAGCCACCGCAGAAAAATCCGAAATATCTTAGAAAACAGTCCCACATGTTTCTTTCTCCAAAAAAAAAAAAATAATAATAATAATAATTCCTCCAAAAAATTCACCTTCCTCCAGCAGAGGATCAACTCCACCCCAAACTACTTCGACGTAAGCAAGAGAAAAACCTCTCCAAGTCTATTTCGATCCACCCCAATACCAGACACTTACCACTCTCACCCTCCGTCCGAAGAAAGAAGAAGTCGAAACCGAAAGTCGTGCTCGTAAAAGCTCGAGCCCCCGGAAAGGGGGTCGTTGGAGAGAAAGAGAGGAAACAAAAAAAAAGAAAAAGAAGAAAAGAAAAGGGTGACTGGCGAAATAACGAGTGCGGCTGAGAACGTCGCGAATATGATTCATTCCCGTCGCGTTACCAGTGATAACTCATGCATATTGAACGGCAGGGGGTCCGATTTGTTCTGTGAGTCAGTCGTTGCACGCGTCCTAGGCGCCTGCACCGTGTCACGGCGTGGTTCTGGGCTCGTGTCGGTGTGCTGGTAGCCAGCAAGGAGGATGAATAAGCTCGCACACGGCTGCTTTTATCGTATCGGGTCTGGATCGCGCGAGTACTTTAACTTCCAAAGAGAGGGAATCGGTATACACGCCTCTGGAGCATGTGCTGTCGTTAATTAGGTCGACGACGTCGTTCTTATAGGAAGCCTCGATGTTCCAGCTTCTGGGTTCCATTCGGATGATAACTGGTGGAAATGGTGCCCGGATCAAGTTTAACGTTCAAACATACAAAAATGTTAATTGCAGTAACGAAAGACTCAGTTCTGATCGACAGGGAAAGGACTGGTGTTTATCAACTGGTGTTTATTAATTTCCGTGATCCACCACATGATCCGGTTGTTCTCTTGTTGATTGGAGGAAGAATGACTCTTTCCGTGGCTTATGATCTTTATTGTTCCCTCGCTGTAGCCTCTGTGGTCGGAATAAACGAAGGAGGGCGCGAATAATCCTGCCCACACTCCACGAGGCATGAGCCGCTCTTGACTTCTAGTTTCGCTCGCGTGGATTCTGGCTTCGATTGTTTGACTTGTCGCAGAGTGCTTTTTTTGGAAGCGAATAGGTGTGTAGAGGCGTGTAGAGTGTTGGAATCTTTGTTGACAGTCATTAAATCGAGGGAGAGCCAGGGAGAGACGGGGAGAGACGGGGAGATCCCAGCGCTTTCTCTGGGCACTGCTATGTTTCTGACTACAAGGATTTACTTAGTTGTTAGTTAATGAAACGAGGAATCCCTTGTTAATCGCTTAGAATTAATTTCTACATGGAAACAGGGCTACTTGTTGGTAATAGTTTCCTTTGTCACGAACATCGGAGATGAAACTTCAGTCTACTGTGATCCAAGTTTTCCGCGAGCTCCAAGGAATCGTCCGTTAATTATTCCAAATACCGCGTTTCTTTTCTCTTCCAATCGAGTTAATTAACAACGATGATGAAGAACGGAAGCAAAGATATTTGTTCAAGAATACTTGAGAAATTTCTCAGTACTCTACCGTCGGTATTCATAATTTATAGCACAGTTTTTATTCCACCACTGATCGACAATTAATTAAGAAACACTTATACATAAGCTCTCAAAAGAAAAAAGGAAAATTCGCAACGTAATTTATCACAGAAATTCTGTTATACTAACAGAATCTAACGACCTCTCCATCAAATGTGCTTTCATTCCCGAAGTCAGAGCAGTGAAAGGGTTAACTGATTAAATAAACACGAAAAACAGATTCCTCGACAACCGATCTCAGTTTCACCGAACAAGTCTATCGGATTATTCTCAGAGACACCCCATACAGACGCTCGTCTCGCAATCTTAATCCACGGGAGGCCTTAAAGCGATCAGACGTGGTATCGAATCGAAGAGAAAAAGAGGAGAACGAGAAATCCACGTGTACAATTGGATCTCTCCATGATCGTGTCCCCGAGGAAGCCTTTTCGTCGAAGGGTTGGTGAAACGAGAAATGAAAAGGGGAGAGAGGAATCGAGAACGGAAAGAAAGGGAGGAAAAAAAAAGGAAGAGAGCAGAAAGGGAATCTCGCAGGTGTCATCGCGGTAACCCCTCGGTGTCTGGACACTCGGTTAATTTCGCTTTGGTATTGCTTTACGGAAATCGTACACCGGCCCATAAACGAAGCCAGCTATATGCTGGCCGCATCGGCTACCTGCTCTCCCGTTGACCATCGAGGAAAGGGCAAATGGTGTCGTGTGTCGAGTTCTAGGGTCGTGGCAATGGCCACGTCGATGACAAAAAGAGACACGCGAGTTTAACTTGTCAGTGTTCTTCAACTTACTCTTCTTACGTTCTTTCATACATCGTTATTTTTCGATGTATTACATTCTTCTTTTTTTTACAGCTACTGTTGGATTTTTTAGAATAATTTGAGTCTGGTTTGGAGTACGTTATGTATAATTATTTTTAGTGTACCTAATTTTTACTTCCCTTAGAAATATTTTTGGATTTTCTGCAATAACTTAGGTTAGGTTTGGGTTAGCTTACCATATACTTATTTCTCGACACACTAAGTTGTCCAGAAATTATTCTCGGACTTTTTAGAATAACTCTGGTTAAGTTTAGATTATTTTCTCCTCTTTTTTTTTATTAGGTTTATTCCTAAGTTTAGGAATTGTTCCTAAATTTTCCATAATAATTTGGGTTAGGTTCGGATTAGTATAATTTCGTGGTTGAAGTCTCTTCTGAGTCACTGTTAAACTCCCAAAATTTCCTTAAAAACACTTACAGAAGGAGAAAGAAACCAAAAAAAAGGAAAACATTATACACACATAATTACCTATCTCCCAATCATCTAGAAAATTAATGTAAAAAAGGTGGAATCGATCTGTTTAACCCCTAAGCGACTCAATTATCACGACAGAGTGAGGAACTCGCTAAGAATTTCAGTTGGGAGTCATCGAACCGATCCAACAGGGAAGTGTATCGATACCGGGGGAAACCATAAGTCGAGAGAAAACGAGAAGCTCCTCTGGGACCTTTTTTACCCTCGCATTCGACTCACGTGCCCTTTGGTCACGCGTGGCCGTGGAAACAAGAGACGTTTTAATAATAGTAATAAACGACACCAGAGATAGGACAGCGGAGGGTTGGTTCTCTTTCTTCCAAAAGGGGTCGATGACGTTTCGTGGGTCATCCTGATTTATGTGTGGCCATTGAAGTCGACAACGTGAGTGTGCACGTTTTGGAGCAAATAAACAGGTACCGTGAAGTACAAATGGCTGATTTTATTCAATATTAAAATATTAATAAAATATATTTAACACTGGAAGTACCGATAATTAAAGCGTACATATCTCTACCAAAGAATTACAAATAAAAGGAATTTGAGAAAAATATAGAAAGCAAGGAAAATAATTAATTACAGAAAAATGCAAAAATTGTTGAAGGTTCACCATTTATATGAGAAATCGCAAACCAGTCATTTTTACCACCTCGCTAGTTCTAGTGTTAAAGAATCCTTTTTTAAATACTACTTCAGGAAATTAAAATACATAATTAAAAGAAAAAATAAAATACATAATTTTTCTTTGACTTTGTTTAGCTTGACTTCCAAGAGAACAGATGAATATTATTGTTGGAAATATTGGTTTCGAAATATCTGTACGCTTTAATCTTGAATATTTACACAGCACGCACATACGTCTTCATACCTCGGCGGTTCGTGCAAGAAGGAACAGAGGATAACACCGACCTCGCCTCGCGGTTACAAACAAGAAACAGGCGTAATGTAAATAGTTCCAGTGTTCGAATAAAAGGTGTCACGATTCTATACCTTTAACGAAATATGAATTCCAACAATAATTAATATTAAATCAGCGAATGGTGTTTTCTGTCCCATACTTGAGGTGACTGTAAACACCATGGTATTGCAAAATAAAATATGGTGGAACGAAGAATAACAGTGAAATATTTATTATGAATAATGAGGTAGGAAAAATGAATTGTTAATTAAAAAAATTTTGTTGTCTGGTAAAGTTTCATTCTTGGTGTCAATTATGGGGGATGTTTGATTCAATGTTGCGCATTTTTTCAAGAATTTTTTATTTTTAAATTAATTTGAATAGAATTTTCCAATTTTTTAAATTAATTATTATTGAGACTAAGTTTGCAAGTGTCGAATAAGTTGAGCAATTGTTGTAAATAAAACAATTAAGAAAATTTTTGTACATTTAAAAGAGACGCAAATTCAGATACAATAATGAATTAATAAATTTTTCAAAACTATAATAATACTTTGAAATAAACACACATCGTTCACTAATGAGAAACTTAACACTTCCAATATCGTCCTTTACACCCTGAATTATTTTATCTCAAAGCCGGCCATAGCTAAAGGGTTAGAAACGAGGTCACGCGTAATGACGAACTTTCCCAAAATTTAATTTTCGGACGTTATTTTTCCGCGTCCCATTTTATATTTAAAATTCAATCCAATTATGGTTGTTCCCAATTGAAACTGTTGGAAGCTGTAACCCTTCATAACAGGAATTTTGTATGCTTACAAGAATAAACTGTACGATAATTGCAGTATAATAACGATATATAATTACACATAATTAATAGAAACTGCTCATCCTAGTTTTTACACTAAGTTCCTATACTTAAGAAATAGTTAATTTTTTCTATCGTTGCATTATCATATTTTTATCATAATTCATATTATATTACAATACTACGAATACTATACTTGCAATATAAATGATAATAGAAGTATAATAATACAATAATAAAGAAAATAGGAAGGAATAAATTACCAATTTATTCAGCCTAATAAACGCAATAAAATACGCCGGCATAAATAATATAAATTACGGCTGGGATTTAATTAAATAATGGTCGGGGAATTTATAGCAGGCGTGATTCGATATCGGGCCTCTGTAAAGCGGAATACAAAATCCGGGGAAAAAAGAGAGAACGAACAGCGTGGAATGAAAAAGAAGGGAGGGGGTGGGTGTTGATCAAGCAGCTTTACTCGACTTAAGTCTATTTTCCATGTTTATTCATATTCAAACGTGCGACAATCGTACAATCTGCCACATAAACCTCCGCTTTTTTCCCTTTCTACCCGAACCATTTTTAAAACTTTAAAAACGAGCGATTTTTTTTCAACAAGGTCTGAATTTTCTTCCTACCAAACTGAATTAAATATTCCAAACTGGAAATTATATACGTAAAATCAGAAAAATACAAATATCAAATTAAAAGAACAGGATTTTCTCTGAATTTCAAACGGAGAGCTTAAAAATGAGAAACTGATCATTTTAGTTATTAATTATATTCTTTCTCTATAACAAAAAAAAAGAAGATACTAGGATTGCTAATGGGACAACTTAATATTTAAATTAAGCAATTTCATAAATGGTGAAAAGGTTCAAAGGGTGCTCGAACCACGTGACGAAAAAAAAAACGAACTGCATATTAAATTTACAATATACCTCGACAATTCCCATACTCTGTCCCATTCCACTTTTCCAACAACAGTTTCACGCGGTTCGCCTCGAAACAGCTAATCGGATAAAGGTCCACCGATACTCCGTCGGAATAGCCATTTTTATTCGACATTATCGTTTTAGCTGAACGCCTGAGGGCTGACCGAATTGTCAGGGCGGGGAAAATGAGCGTCGGCTGAGTCACGTTCTTTTTTTCTCCGCTCTTTCCCGACCAGGAAGTATCGAGTGAGTCATTTATACTCTGATAAAAATCGCGGAATAATAAATGCGGGAGGAGAACCGTGGTTTAATATTCTACGCGACCGATCGAAATCGTCCTTCTACTTCGAAAAATCTCGCGTCTATTCCACTATGATATAGCTCGAACCATTTATGGCGTTGAACAAAACTCGCTAGTTTTGGAAAAATAACCTGGAAACTAAACCTGGTTCGATATTTCCATTTTCTCCTTTAACAAATTTATGAGAAACCTAAAAGGAGAATAAAAATAACTGCAACCAGGTTTCTAGTGATAACCTATAAGTACTCAAGTTTTACAAAGCTGTACAAATTGCAAGATGGAGTTATTAACACTAGAACCACCGACGATTCTACTTATTACAATCAAAGAATTCAAAATGATAACTGTTTGAAAAAAATATAAAACGCGAAGGAAATAAATGTTCATTCATATTCGTTACAGAAAATCACATTCTTAAAAATGCATCGTTAGAAATTTATAGAATTTATATGAGAAATTGGAAACAAGTCATTTTGATTTTTCTGAGACTTAGATTTAATTCCCCAAATATACTGGAAATATTTAAAATTCTTCTCTGCTAAAATAATAGTAAAAATTGTAGTATTAACCTTCGAATACCAAAGTTTCACAGATTTACATAAATCCCAGAACGGAGTTACTAAAGCTTTCTAGGGATTTTTCTAACAATTAACCCTCTGCACTCGAGAGGTGACTCACTCGCCACTTGGATTAACGCAGCGACTCGAATCGCGCGTAACATAATTATTTTATTTCAACTTTTCGCGTATCTTTACATTACACAAGACTTAACATCGAATCTTAAGCTCGATAACTTTCGTGCAATATTTCAGAAAGCACTCGTCAAAATCCATTCTCTGTTTCTCGGGACAAGTATCGCAAAAATGTGTCTTCCGATTGCAAAGGATTACAGTTCAAACGTACCCGAAATGTTTAAAATAAGAATAGGATCCATTTTTTGGAATCGATAACGAACTCTGAAGACAAACAAAGCTGTATAGCGAAATATTCAAATATGGTGGAACCAAAAGTATTAAAACAACTTTACAAAACCATCAGAATTTGGGGAAGAAAAATGATTATCAAATTTTGAGTAGCTGGGAGGGTTTAATGAAGACACTTCAGGATAAACGTTGATTAACCTGAATTTCGTGTACCTTTCGGCTGGAAACGATTCAATCCAAATTTCCAGGAACTTCGATACCCTCGAGGTGGTTGGAGAGGGATGGGGTTGACACAGATCGGGGAAAATATTATTTTAATAGAGGCACAAAGTTCGCCGAGCGAATGTAATACGGTATGTAGTATCGTGCTTTCCTCTAGAACTAATTACATAGTTAAAGAGTTAATTATTGCGAGAGAACGAGGCCGCAGAATGCGAAATTGCTGTAGCACGATCTACGTCCCTCTACGTGAACTCGATTCTACGACTCACCCCTTTCGAGTTAATCCTAAGTAACTAGGAGAGTCGAATTAACGCTTCACCGGGACTGTCAATATTTTTTTCTGCTTAATTTAAAAATTTACGTAGACTGCAATCTCTAACTACCTTTTTTTTTTTTTTAACCTGTTGATCGGCTAATACCTCTGTCAGAAATTAAAGCACAGAGAAATTTAATGTCGGATCGATCTTAATGTAAATACGAGATAATTTGCAATTAATAAAAATGTGAGCAATAATAAAAAATGAAATAGAAGATTTCTAGATAAATAAATCATAACATACGAAATAGTAAAAATATGTGTTCCTAATTAACTCTCTTTTATATCGACTTATACTTCTTTCGGTCAATGTAAGAAGACGAAAAGTTGGAGAGAATTTTCGAGGGTCAGTCGATGGGAAATGCACGTAGCAGACTGTGAAAGAAGGATCTCCAGAAATTCCTAAATCTCCAGGGAGAGCACGTCTCGTGTGGCGACGACCCTCGACGTGTTACGTGTCAGCCCGCAACACCCTATATTACTCGTCACCGTTTAAACGCTCGAAAGCATGCGACGCCTTCTCCGTTATTACCGCGAGACGTCGCGAAAACTTTGGGGACGTGCGACGGATGAGAAATTGTATCGTCGTCCTCTGTAGCCAGCCCTCGGTCCGGAGAAAAATTCTCCAACTTGGAAGCTGCTTCGGGAATTAGCGCTAAGCCGGTTAATCATTTATATAAGCATTCGAAAATTGATTCGGTGACAGAGATGGATGGAAATAATTTTTGTTTCAAATTCTGATAACTTTCACCTTACAGAAGAATCAACACCCTAACCTGGATTTAAAATATGACGACTGAAAGACATTACACCTAACTTTTGTCTTCTATCGAAACTATCTTTTATGAGAATTTAATTTTTATTTGAAATGCGAATAATTTATTCATGGAATGGCACGCTAGGAATAAACTAGTTACTTTGTGATTGTTCAAACCTTCTAAAAAAAAATTTAATACGTCAATGACTTAACCTTATTCGAAAAGAGAAAAATATTCCCATAAATTATACACTAGGGAATTTTATAATCTGTTAAAAATTTGGAGACACAGAATTATATGGAACGCAGATAACAGAATTCTTAATAAAGCCGAAATATAATTAGTGCATAAAACAGTAATAGTTTAAATTTTTTAATTGCATTCAGAAAATTATAAATTCGCATAAAAATTGACGGTCTAGATATAATATAAGGTAATAAAATCGATGAGACTGTTCGAAACTTGCGCAACAGCCTGGTCACATAATTCCCCTAGTTGAAACTAGGGAACCACTTTAAGATCATTCGATGTTCGGTTCGATTTAAATGTCAAATGAAACTCGACCGTGAGACCGTCTTATCGGCTGATCCCTTAAGCAGACATTTAAATCTCCTGCCTTTCGTATTGGGAGCTCCGAATTGTTCGACTCTTTGTCCGTAGTTAGCTCTTAATCGCGCGCCTCGATTGGCCCCACCCCGTCGTGTGATTCCAAATCCCTGCTGAAGAATTAAACCGTGACGCGTTTCCTTCGAGGATTAATTCATCGACGAGCTTTCCGAAAAACTTCAATCCAAGGTATGGAACGGGCTCCAACTTCCAACCATTTTCTGATGAATCTTTGCCGAGCTAATGGAGCCTTAAGTTAAAGACGAATTCCTATAAATCGATACTGTAGGGTGAAAAAAGTTACCAGATAAGATTATTGACAGTCCGTTGACAAAGTATAACCCGGAAAATTGGTATTACTCTGGAGAAGAATGATGTGATCGTACCCTAACCTAAAAACCTAAGTCGGACCTATATATTTGGTATCAAAAAATATTTTGAAGGAAAGAAAGACGAACCTGACCACGAATTTTTGTCTACCGGTAAGTAAAATCGTTCCATCGTACTCTAACCTAGAAAATATAAGTCTAACCTGTCTAAAAGTCCAACTCATCCACCAAAAACTATTCCAACCCTACCAAAATTGTTCCTATAGAGAAAAAAAACAAACCTAACCATAAAAATCTTTACTTCTTGACAAATAAAACCATCTGATCCAATTTCAATCTGAAAAAATAAATCGAACTTCTCCGCAGAAAACTACTACAGCCCGGTCAAAATTTTTTAACGATTAAAAAACAAAGTTACCAGAAATCTTTCGAGAAACAAGGTTAAGTCCAATTCGAAACCGATCCCGATTCCGCAGGAGCGGGGCCAAGGAGCATGGGGATCGATATAGCGCGGCTGGTCGGCCAGGATCAAACAGACGGTGTAATGGAATAGTCTCTCTTTTGTTTTTCCTCGGTCCATCCGCGGGCGTCCAGCCGGAAAAGCTTTGCAGTTTGCCGGGGAAACCCGGTCTGCCGGTTTAATTACCGATCCGATTCCGGCGCCACGTTGGATCTCCTCCGGTGTGTTGCGACGTGCCAACGTCGTTGCTTCCAACCGGTGGTGGGTGGGTGGAGAGTGAAAAAAAAAGTCGATGGAGCGCCGCTGAGCGGATTAAATGGGGCTGTAGGGGAGCGAAGAGGAGTGAAGGAAGGAGCCACTGTAAATAGATACGTGTGCCAGCGACGAGGAACGTATTCTTCTCTGTCGACGAGGAATCGAGCCTCGATCGAGAGGTTGTAGAATGGGTCGGGGGGTGGACAAGCTGTTCCTGCGGGTGATTTTCAGTTTCCGTCGTAGAACGAACGATATTTAAGATCTTCTTAGCAGCCCGCAAGCTTCTTTTCATGGGAAATTGGCTTTGACCGTTATAAAGCTAGGTTAGGGTTAGGTATACATCTCAAACTGTTCCTGTTTCGGCTGAATAAAGCCTGGGTCGTAGGTTAGGTTCATTATTAAAACTCTATTCCTGTTCAAATCCTTACTCTCGTGTTCCATGGCGTCTTTAAACATGCCACCGTATCCTGTGTCCATCAACTTCTCCGCCATTTTTATTAGGATTATACATATATAGGTTAGGTGTTATGACGGTTTTATAACTGTACCATGCCATTTATGCTCGGTTTATTATTCCTGGTACCGTTGCATTCTTTAATGTGCCTCAGAAATGCTTAATAAAGCTGTAATAATAATAAGAATAATGACAAGTTAGGTTACGGTTGTCCGCCATTTGTGGGATCCTAATACGGTCCCACAAACCGCCTCGGGGAGAGCAAAGAGAGCAGGGAGGAGAGGAAGGAAGGAAATTCCGGCCGTGGAACGATTTTTTTGCGGATGCAACATTTCCGGTGATTTAGCATTGTCGGTGGCCGCGAGTCGTCAATGGGCGCACGCAGGTAGAACGATAGAGAACGTTGTCCTTCCGTTGGTCTCTTCATCGATTTCCGATCGATCCTCATTGTGGACCTCTTTCGTTGACAAAAAAAAAAAAATATTCCCACCTCGTTCTCGTTAAAATTTCGATTCATCTACGAGTTGGTCCATTAAACATTTGCTGGATTATTACAGAAGAAACGTTCTCCGAAGTAAAATCTTTTCAAGCTTAAAGTTTAGTGCATTTACTGAGATCCGAGCAGAGGCTTCATTCGACTCTGAGAAGAGTTTGTAAATCCCCTATCAATGGTCAAAGAGTCTGAGACGTCCAAATGAGTCAGGTTCCTCGTTTATAAAGTCGAACTATAATCCTCAAGATGGCGGTACGACTAATTACCCGAGAACGAAATCTCTCCTAGTAATTTTTCCCCAGACCGACACTTCGGCCAGTAAAACCGCGTGGGATTTTTTGTTCACCGATGCCTGGTGGAATTTACGACGACACGTCACGTTTTTATCGGGAAACTTAAGGCGGCTGCCATTCTGTCGTTTCGATAATACGCTTTCGGGCGTATTAGTTAAAGCCGCAGAATCGGCGAGCAGCGTCCTCTTCCAGCATCGCGTAATCTAGGGATATCTTAAGATATTCCGGGCGTCTTTCGAAGCATGAATGCGTAATACCCAGGGAAAGAGCAATTAGAGGGGGAACGCTGGGAATAAATAAAAACGGGTAGCAAGTTTCGCCCAGTGTTCCTGTCTGGGGGAATTTTATCGGGAAACTTTTGTTATGATAAACTGGGAGCGCTGGAGCAAAATGGCGACGACTTGGGAAGATAGGATCGGCGAATTGTAAAACTAACATGCTGGGAAGTGGCCATATGATACCAACATCGAATAAATTTTTATCATTCGATGCACTGCTATCTGGTAATATATTTATAGCAATTAATAATTCCTATTTCTCCCATCGAAAATACATTTTTTTTTTTTTTTTACACTGAAATAGTGTATTTTTCTTTGAAAAAAAAGACCCTAGCAATAAATATGATTGATCGTCGAGTCATACACTGCGATAGAAAAGGCAGTCTCTCGTGAAAGGGGTCTTAACGATATCTTACAACTCTGATTCGTTTTAGTGCATCGTTACACTGCTAAAAGCTCTTACAATAGACACGGTTGGAAGAAGGATGAGAAAAGTATAAAGGAAGACACCGAGTCACGTTGACGAACGGAGTAAGCACTATGTCTGCCACACGGTCGTCTAGGGTTCCATTCCAGAAACCCCTGTCTCATTTTTCACTAGCATTATCATACAACTGGTCTATAGGTTAACCTGTCGACCGATTCACATTGACGAATGATGGATGGAATGCTAGTTAGAAGCATGTAATTTTCTCGAACACATATCTAGCATTGGCCACTTTGTTCAGTCAGCAGAAACACTATCTACGCGACTATGGTAATCAAGAGAGTCACTCGAAAGGCAGTAAAGATACTAATCTGCAACCACTATACCACTACTGGTGAAACAATTCAATGTGAGTGTAACTAGAAACTAATTACTTCGATATACTACCCGTGTCATGTGACATCGGTTTCCTAGTGAAATTGGCCACGCCTACCGATGATCAAAGAAACCAATATAATTAGAACGGACAGTAATATAACCTCACCGACTTAACCCCATCGCCATTAACACGACATATCGTTCATCCGTTAAATTACATAATTAACTGCAGCGAAATTATAACGGCGAAGAGCATCGTTTCTCAGGAAATAGAAAATAAATGATTTCTCGTACAATTTTCATAAATTACCAACGAGAATTTCTTTTCGATCTCAACGTTACGTCCAATACGAGCTATCAGCGAAACGCACAAGCGTTCCACGAACAGAATTTGAAATTTCAAAGCAGAAGATATCTTTTCTGCAACAAGTAAAGTTTAAACCCAGAAGTAAGGTTAAGAAAGAAAGAAAAAAAAATGATTCAAGATGGCTGCATCACTAAACCGAGATTAAACATCTCCTGCCATCTTGTACCCCATTTCAAGTCACGTGACAGTGACTGAAGTCTAACACCGTTAAGGTGGGTCTTGTTTTCAGACTTTATGGTGCAGCTTACAACGAAGAACAGACGAGCAACGTCTCGAGTAGCCCTCGAGAGTCAAATCAGGGCTTGTACGAGGATTTTCTTCTTTGTTCTCTTTATCTGTCGCGTATTTTTCGCGAACTACCATTTCTTACGGTTTATCGGCGCAAAAAAAAAAAATTTTTTCTTTTTTTTTTTCCCTCTTTCAGAGGGGACGAGGGATTTACGAGGAACGCGCAACTGAAAAGAGAAACGTTTTTATAGGGCCAATCGGTCGACGTTTTGTTTTACACGCGAGGTTTTATGGCCGGGCACGAGGCGCGCGTTTTTGTTCGAATTTTTTCAATCGATCGAACTCCGGCAAAAGAAAGGAACTAGGCGTGACGCGGCGATGACAAATAAACGCGGCCGAGCACTCGTTAATTAATCACGCGGGGGCGAGCCCGTAATCGGAAGCCAAAAGTTTCCATTTTCCTCCCTGTTCCGCCGGTTTAACTCTGCCCCTTTGACGAACCTATCCGATTACGTGGTGCTTTTTGTGTCGTACAATTGCGGACCTGCTTCGAACAGGGTTGCCAATTATGTATTGGTTGCACCGAATGGATTTGACCTGTGTGATCAATTTTTTTTCGATTAAACGGGAAGCCGTTCTATTTTTAAACCTGTTCCGAGAGAATAAAGAGCTTAGGATGGTTTTACATTTAGAAACTTTTCTTGGAAATTATTTGAGTTAGATTGGAAAGAATTTTGCTTCATACTTATTCAAAGAGTATGAGAGGAGAGCTTACAACAGGTATTAATTTTCAAGGAATTTTGCCCAACAATTATTTCGAAGGTTAGGTTAAGTCGAACACCCTGTAGGTGCAGGAAACACCGGAGTAATCCGGTGTAAATAAGCAAACGGACGGATTTATTTCACGACAGATAACCCAGCCAGGCTGGCCTCGTCTTAAATAATCTGAAACGCTTGAAGTCCGTTGCTCCATCGCGCTGGAACTTTCCACGAAAGTTTGAGAACTTGGCTAATTTAAGGAACTAGGATATCTCAAAAATTTTCCAGGCAATTTAATTCAATAATGATCACCGGACGCAGCTCGTTCAGCCATCGGGGGAACACGACGGCTCGGCTGTCCCATTCTCACGAGAAAAACTTTTTAGAAACGAAGACTGATACGCCTTTAAAATTCTCGGACTAACAGAATTTCTTTAGCACTCGAATTTTTTTTTCATCACCTATATATAATTTAACATCGAACAAAAGTTATTTTTTACTCGAAGAATTTAACTTGAGAAAATAGTGTAAAAATTACTAGGAATATTTTGAATAATTTCGCATTGAACATTCACATTTTTATGGCATGGTAAGTAGCCCCTATAAAAAGAGGAACCACCCTTTATTCAATGGCGGCCGTAGGGCCTGTCAAAGACAGGCCTGCCTTCGTTCGAACGACGAGCACAAAAAAAACCCCTAGATCTCTGTCTTTCACACTCTGGGAACACATCTTTCATCGAGTTCCAGCCAGTGATTCGCAGATCGGTGAGATTGTTGGCAAAGGTTAATAGCGACTGCATTACCGACCGATAAGATTGCAGTGGAAAATCGCGGGGGATCCCATGATTCGCCAGATAAAAAGTCCGTGTAAACAGTGCTGCCACGCGGCAACTACCGGCACATTAGGCTGAAGAATATCGCGATCAGAGAGTGATTAATGACCGGGGAGCGGCATTTAGCTGCTTTGAGCATCGTGCATCGGCTTTTGAACGAATAACACTACAGAGGTTAGATTATCCGCGAAGCTCGGTAAACGTGTGAATGATTACCTCATTATTTTTTCTTATTAAATCCCCTAACTATTACCGTAGGGTTCTGGAATAAACATTCTCATAATTTCGGTTTAGCTTTATAATTTGTTTCATTAAAGTCAGAGTCTTTTTAAAAACTCAGAAATCCCTTTGACAATTAACATAACCTCTTTTATAGATTCCATCAGGTCTGGAGAATAAATGGTAATTTCACTTTCCTTCGTGCGGTCCAACAGATCTAGGAGATAAATGGTGATTTTTCATCCAGATGGAGAACCTGAATCAAAGTCTTGTTTAAACACATAGCTCGGAGGCTTCAGAGGGATCCGAGCAATGATTAAGTGAGAAATTGGTGTCCGATCAATCGACGAACCGTAGGTGTATCTTTCTCAGCTATCTTCGCTTTATTTATCCGAATCAAGTAGTTCGTCGTTTACTGTCTGATAGCGTGGCTCTGATAGCGAAGTTCCGGTAGGATCGTCGTTCGTTTGCACGATAAATACGACGCCGGATCGAGAGGTCTGACCAAAGGAAACTGATGCCAACTCCGGCGTGCAAATATTGGCTCCCGTGCAAATGTGCGTACGGAAAACGACGCCGACGTCGTCGTCGACGGCTCGGCTCTTCCTCTGTGTTTCGATCTCCCTCTCACGTTTTCCCTTCCCTCTCTCGAGCCACGAGCCAGACAAAGAGAGGGACAGATTTATTTATGCGAGGACAAACCCTTAAGATGTCGGGCCTCCCCGGACCGGAAAGAGATAACGGTGATAATATGGATCTAGTAATTCGTGTCGAGGTTCAGATCACGTTTCATACGAGCCACGGGAATCGTTTGACGCTAGAACTTCCGAAATGGTTAAAATTACCGATTCCTAATTATACATATAAATTTTATTAATTTTAGAAATTTATTAAGATCGTTCTTGAAGGATTCTTTACAATTCTAAAAACACAGATAAACACTTTTCTCATTTCTGTGTCTAATTTCAGTATTAAGAGTCAAGCTATATTTTCGAGGTTATGTTAGTCCCAAGGTTTCGTAACTCCTTTTCTAACCTCTACAGAAATTTTTTACGAGACCAGAATTAATCGAACTTGAACCTAACCTAGTTCTAAACCTCCCTAACCTATGATTCAACGATCCTAACGATTAATCTCGAAAGTAAGGTGCGGTGTATCGGATAGTATCGAGAGAAATACGATCAAGATCAATGAGATGCACGAGATCGGGCTCAACGATGAAGAACAAAATGGCGCTGGTTCCGATTATCGTAGGATAATGGCGTCGTTTAATAAGGGCCACGTAAATGTCTTCATTATAAATTCCTGTCGCGGCCTGTTATTAGAGAAATTTATTAGCTTTCCGTAAACGCGTTATCAGCGACCGGCGATCTGCAATTAGGAGGCATTTGCATCGCAGAAGCAGCTGCTTACAGAGATATCGTGATCGAATGCGCACGCACGTCGCGTTCAAGAATTCACTCTGGTGCCTCCTGAGAGCTGCGATGGTACGACAGGCGAATAATGCTTGTCCCTTGTGTGCCGCGAGAATTTTTATCTCTCTTTCCTTCGGTGTCACGCACTCTGTGTCCGGTTGTTGTTGTTCCAGAGGTGTACCGGGAACGCCACCGGAAATAGCGATCCTCGTGGGCGTCGATAAGCAGTGTTTCACGTGTAACGCGGCTCTTGACATGCTGAAAAATCGCGTTCCCACCTTTCATACCGCCTATAGGACGATTCACACGTTGCTTTTCTCGGGACAATCGGTAAATGGCAAGTCTGCCAGCTTCCTGTCCTCAAACGTGCCTTCAAATGTATTCCAAACGAATGTAAAGTGAATTCTGGGAACCTCGCGTGAGCTTTAAAAAAGTTTCTAAAAAGCTTGGCGAATTCCAGGCCTCTGTTGGGTTTCTAGAGGATTCTAGTGAGATTTTAGAAACCTTCAAGGGGATTCTAGGGAATTGCAGTGGTCTTCTAAGAGAGTCTGGTGACACTCTCAGGGGATCCTTGGATAACTTCAAGGGAATCGTAATTGAAATCCATTAAAAATTTTAATGGAGTTCTAGGGACTTTGGTTTGACTTCTGACGTCCCACTTTTTGGATTATTTCTTTTTCTTTTCTTCCCCTAGTAATTAATAAGTAAACTCGTGGCAGTGATTGGAAAGCAAAGTTCGACTGATACCGATTAAGCAAAGTTACTTCCGATGAAATTCCCTAGATAACAGTGAGTCGCGTTATTTGCTTTCATTCGCCTCGCGTGTCGGCGAAACTAGTATTATTACTTGTTCTACAATATTATTCTAGGGATCCACGGGAACAGGTAAGGAGAGCTTGCTCTGTTATAAGAAAACACTCTGCTGAATTCTCTTATACTATCCCTCTGTTATCCTAGTTATTTTTCTTCTGATTTTTCCTTCAGGAAATTCAATCCTACATTACCAAGCTGTCTGGCTTTATTACTACGAATTTTGCATCAAACGATATCACGTATAATCCTTTTTTTTTCTTTTTCGTGTAATTTTAAAAAATATTTGCATTCGAGTAAACGAGATCCAAGACAGTCGAGAGCAGGCCATAATATTCGAAACGAGCTTGGGCAACTCCGATAGAGGCCGGGAAACGGAGGAAATTAAGGAATAAAGAGACGATCTCCGCGTTCACCTTTTGTCGCGTAATATTTTCCGATAAGTAGCGGAAGTATTGAAAGTAAATGTTCGGGAAATACAGAGGCGAAACGCGGTGATAAGCACCGAAGGAAGATTATATAGGGTGTCCCAGAATCTATCGACAAAAATCCATTAACGTATATCACGTCGCCATTATAGCGGCCAAAAAATAAAAATGAAACAGGATCCATCCGAAAGGTTTCATAAACACACAACTAACACCGATAACAAATCATTTCTGTCCTATCGCAAATAATAAAGTTTCAATCGTCCAACCTCGATTCAATTTCAACTTAACGAGGTTAGGTCTCGTCCTCGAATGGAATCAACAAAAAAAGGTTACCAGAACTCTAGTTGTTTTTTTATATCCACACTGTAAGATCATTCTGTATACGTAACATCGTAGCATCGTTCCAGAAGATACACGACGGGCCTGATAAATCTTGGAGAAATAGTAAGAAAGAGAAAAAAACCAGACTGGCTGGGGCGAGAAAATGATTTTCACTAGGGATACATAGGATTCAGGGTCACGTGACCAAGCTAATCGAGGCTGCACACGCTCCCTGTCCGAATTACCGAAAAAAAGACCCTTGGAGCACGATTCATACGGAGGCGTGGCCGTTTACGGTCAAGTAAGGGGTTGAAAAGAAAAAAAAAATAGAGAAATTCGTCGGTGGAAAGAATTATTGGCCACTCGTGTGTTCGGTTCTTATGGTTCGAATTTCGGTCCTGGTCACGCCAGTGTCCAGTCCCACGGGGACAAATAGCTGGCCGCCACGCGAGAACACTATGGAGACGATAAAACTGGCTGCCTTTCATCAAAACCATAAGCTATGATATCTCTCGCAAAGAAATATTTGTATACCGTGTCATTTTAACGCTTCCAAAAATTTATTTCACTCGGAATCGTTAAACTCTGTCAATAATTCACGGATAACGTCGACGCCGATTAATATCGCGTCGAATAAAAATTCCCCTAAACGGATACGATGCTCCTAGTTACGGAATTATTAGAAGACACCGGTCTATTGGCAACGCTGTCCTCCCATCTTCGCAGCGAGGACTATCAGTGTCCGAGCCAGAGTTTGATGAAGTTTTCAAACGAAATTAACCGATGACTATCTTCGTACCTAGGAAACTTACCTAACCTTATTCTGGTGGCCATTTTGGACCTCCATTTCCCCTACTAACTACCGGAAAAATAACTAAACTCTGACCCGACTGGTCTAGGGTGAAAACACTGTTTCCACCATACTTATCGAGAACTACGTGGCGCCACTATCTACCCATTAACACTTCATCAAACCCTCCAGAGTAGAGGATGGTTAATTACGAGTTACAGTTTTCCACAGATTATCGTTAGAGGATAAGTGCACGGTGTCTCGGCATAGCAATCGATAAGCCTAACCAACCAGGCTGATGATTAACGCCTAAGCACCGAGTACTTGACGGTATCGACGGCCATAATGTGTCTTTTCTGCTCTGTCCTCGCGATTCCGGCTCACGAGCGCAGAAAAACGTTCAACGTATTCGCTGAACGGCAGAAAAGAACAGAATAGCCGAGAGACGGGCAAAGGGATGGAGGAAGAGAAAAAGAACGTTATGGAGGGGGTATATTGCAATCGTGACAAAGAAGGAAGGCATTTCTAAAGCTTTTCAATGGCTCGCGAAAAAAGGTAGAGACGTTCGGTAGAGGGCGAATCTCGCTCCCTAGGTATTTCGATATTTGTAGAAAACGAGACAAAAAGGCGGAACCGTATTTAAAAAGCGAACGCGGTACACGCGCCCGCTCGCTCGCTCGCTTGCGCGCCCTGCCCGGGGATAAATCGCTCTGGGACAAAGGAGCGTTCACAGGCGAAACACGCGTCCTCCCTCCCCCCGTGACAATAATCGCTCTGGTTCCGTACACTATAGACCCAGTCACTAATGAGCGGTAATCGCATCGGCGGAAAAACAATGGCGGCCAGTTTGTAGGTTAGGCGCCCAGCCGCCGCCATTTTGGTGCCTTTCATTAAGGCGAAATATTTTTTTATGATCTTTCACGGGACTTCTTGTATAATTCCTGTTACCAACGCGAAACTCTGCTAACTTTAATGGGGAAATTCACGGTGCAATCGACTTTAACTCCATTAACCGATGATTTTTCGAGTTGGATACTTAACCCTCTGTGGCACCGCGTGACTTAAAAGTTACAAATCAATGTATCTATGTTTTAAAAAATTTGTTCCATCTATTAAACTAGATTATCGTATTATCGTAGCGACGTCACTTAAAAAATTTTCAAATCAAAGTGAAAAACTGTACGCGATCGTAATTTTTTCTCTGATAAGCGGACGAAGTTCGGGCTACAGAGGGTTAACAAAAATTCTACCGTTGCGTACATCGAGAGTATTTGCAGTTTAAACCAACTACGGTAGGAGGATTTAATTTGGGTTATGTATCGAGTAAAATTCCCTAGTCGGAAAATGGGTCTCTGTCACGTGACAGGGACGTGATTCCCCGACACCGACCACAATCGTCGCTTCTCGTTCGTGTGGTATACAACTTGCTCCGACGCCTGATCCTACAGAGTTCTAATTGTTTCGAGCGGCGTGCATAATTCATTCGACAATGGCCACAAACGATGTCGCTTCATTGATGAGGGAGTCGCTGTTCATGCAAGATAACATCCTAGGGAATAATTAAAGCCTTTGATCGGGCAAAGAAAATTATATTGCTTCTTTTCTTCAAGACACGTGTCCGATAAGAAAAAGAAAAAAGTATGCAACCCCTATTTATCCCTTAGTTATCCACTCCATAGGTTATGTATTTTACATGCGCGCTCGCGAACACGTGGCGATGTAAATTTGCATTATTCCCGACGCGAAGGTAAATATTAAATTAAAAACAGACAAATTTCCTGCCTGTTTGCAAGCCGTGTTCGCGATGAGAGACTCTTGATTTATTTAATGCCATCTCCCCCCAACCATACCCCGCTCCTCATGGTGGCATGGGTAAAAAACAAGTCGCTCGGAATTACGGGTAATATGTTTTACAATAATACCTAAATGATGGTCGACGTTATCGCGTCCGGCAATGATGATGCATCACCGCGATATGCTTCTTCTCATTAGTATTAAAACGAACGTTTATTTCACGTTCCTAGCCAGTGGCGTCGCTGGACAAATATTTATGAGGAGCATATGGGAGAGTAGCCTTTTCCAAGCTCCAGTGAATTTTATAATCTGAACACCGCTTCGAAATATTCTCTGTTCCAAGTGAAAATGTTTTTTTAACAATTCTTTTTCCTTTTTTTCTTTTTTTTTCTTTCTTTTCTTTTTTTCTTGCTACTCCAGGTCAGTTAAAAAAAATTGTGCAAAAAAAGATGCACCATATTTATTTCTATCCTTTCGTTTCACCCAACTGGAACCGAAGCAATACCTCTTCGACCGGTAAATAATTCTGTACAAGTTTTATGGCGCTTGGGATAGTTACCAATCACAGTGACTACAGAACTAAATTTAGGCAGCCACTGAAAGAAGGTGGATCAGTTGTTTATAAGGAAAGAGGGAAACCTAGTCTTAGGAAACGCTTTCTGTTTGGCTTCACGCTTTGGAGACAGCTTCAATAAGTTTATATGTATAAGATACGGTCCTGACATGAATTCTTTAGAGCGCTGCCCCATTTTTAGGTTATGCTCGTGGGAGTGCATAAATAGAGAAGTCAAACCGTGACGTAGAGTCTTTCCCTTTATGAATGTACATATCAGGAAGTATATCTCCCTTTCAAAGACGGATCCCTCCTTTCCCCGTTAAAAGAACTGCCGGCTCAATCTTTAATTTAAACCATCCATACAGTGAAAAGAAGCTTGTTCTTCTTCTTTGTTCTTAATCATTGAGGAACAACGCTTACTTACACCTGCTTTCACAGTTGAAAGGGAATTCTTTCTTTGCTCTGACTAATTCTGTTTCATAAGGGGCATAACTTTTTGAGAAATCTTAATTAATAACCCTGCCCCTGGGCCTTTTTCAACCTAATCGTGATTCTTCTCTCTTACAACATTTTTTTCTTTTTTTCTTTAACCAGCCGTGGGTTCAGAAGATTTAACAAAAGAAGCAGGTACAAGAACAAGGTAGTGTTATCTAATGACCACAGTTAATTTGAAAATTATACATCATTGTTTTCCCAGCAAAGTGCCAAGAAGTACACAAGTTTGGCCAGAAGCTGACGTTACTAACTGTACCATCAACCCTTAACCAATATTGGACATTGCTTATAGAGTGACTTGGGCTAACTTGGCAACTTCCAAAGCTAACTCAGGGAGAATCTTATAAAAGACGCCTAACCTAAACAATCCAGGAACCATTATTAATTCCCATGGCTGAGAAACCTGTAACCAAACCTTATGAAAGAATCACGCAAACCTTCAGCGATGCATAAAGCGTTTCGCTAACACTTGCCATTTCTTCTACGTTTTAATTTTCTCGTCAAGGTACCAGGAAAAAAAAACAAAAAACAAAAAACAAAATAGATACACGTGTCAATGTGTCTGAAAAAATTTAAAGAAACTAAAATATATCGGTTCAAACAAATAAATAAAACCAATAAATAACGAGTAATTTGAGCTAGCAGTTCCTGTTGACAAATCCAGTATGAAAAATATCTAAAACCTGACTGTCATGTGAATTGATAGCACCATGGGAATATGGGAAACGTTCAAGATTACCAGCCAGTTAATCTGCAAACCGGTACAAATATATCCAGGCAGCAGAGGCGCAATTCTAGCAATGAATATTACTTCTCCGATTATAAATTCCATTAATATATCCCAACCGTTTCGACCGTTATAATCCCGTTAAAATTATACTAATAAATTGTCCTGGTAATCCCGCCATTAGCGTGTACCGAGGCTCGTTTTATCGACAGCGTTTGTCGTTTCGCGGTAAGTCGGCTCATTGTTGCGGAAAATATCCTGTACACCGTTCTGCTGGACTATTCAGCCATTCACAGACCTGAAATCTCGCGTGAGAGGGCCATAGTGGATTGTATAAAGTGCTGGCAAGACAAATTCGTTCATTCGTCTTGGAAAACACAGCCTTTTATAGAAAAAGGTTCCTTGAAAATGGCTACTTTTTATTTCTTAATGTCTCGCTGCCTCTTCGAGGGAACGCTTCGAGCTAATGGCGTTCTACCGGGGGCCTGACTGTACCCTACGTTTGATCACTAATACCGTCTGGGTTCCGCAGACTGATTTCTAAGGACTCGGTTAGGTTAACTCGAGACAGGATGATTTAATTGGGAAGAGTGGAAATTTTATTCTCAATGGAATATTTGTTATGAACAGTGAAGAAAAAATTTAGTGTCTTTCGTAGAACTATCGTCTGATAAAATATTATTTGGTTGAATGTTATCGAAACACTGAATATTTGAATATTATTAAAATACTAAGTAATCATATACTGAAATATTTCTAATTCCATTCCTGATATTAACTCTATAAGTCTATAGTTAGTTTTTCGCCTCGATGATTTTAGAATGACACCACTGAAAAATCGAAATACTTGCTGGTAGATGAAGCAGTATCGCTAAACTATTCCATACACTTGCCATCAATTTCGCATCAATCACTGATACATTTACTAATCCTCAACAGATTGCAACAAAGCGGTTCGATTAATCACTCAAGAGTGAGAAGAAGCGGGGTAACCTCAACTTCCAATCCCTGCCACGAGCGAGCAAACGAACCGGTCGTTTAAAAACAGAGGGATGGTTCGAAAGGGGGGAACTTGTTTGCATCGTGGAGGAAAATATTTAGACACGAAGGTGCACGCGCGTATTTTCCATCTGGAGGCAGACCGCGAGGCTCCCATCGTTTATTTTTTAAACACGGAAGCAATCCCACCGAGGGGTTGGCACGCTTGGGACGATCCGCGATCGCAGATGGACCGACTAACCTCTTCTCGATGAGCACACACACACACACGTAAACGCTGAGACACGCACACGAGAGCGCCCCTGTTAAAAAGAGCCTCGACCCACTTACCAGTTTTTCTCGCGGCTCGAACAAAACAAAAAAAAAAAAAAAAAAAAGGAGAGAAAAAAGGGAGGTTGGAGGGAGATTATACTTGAAAGTTTGATTGCATCTGTTCTTCCGTGAAAGAATTAATCGACGCTGTTTTGACGGATCACTCGGATGAAAGCCTAACGGTGGCTAGGGGAAAATGGAGTTTCGGTACTGTGGTAACTATATCGGTTGTTTCTAGGGATTCCGTTCGGAATCCTGCGTGAAAATTTCACGCAGCTTGACTCGAAGATTATATTTTACCTTTATATTTCCATCTTTATGAAAATAGCTAACGAAAATAGTTTTGTGTCAAGTTTTTTGATAAATTTTTACCAACGGAACTTGACTAATTAATCGGTGCCATTTCCATGAAGACAGGATGAAAATTAGTATTCACTTTTCTTGTCTAGGTATTAAGTTTCGCCAAGCTCGAGACACCGAGTGACAGGGATGGGTCGTTCAAATTTAACCATGCAGATTTCAGTGAAATTTATCCGGTCATGTGTATATTAGTTTCTAGTGATTTAGGGATGGTAATATTCCGTGATTAAGTCTCAAGGCTCGACAGTGATGCCATCTAGTGTCGCGTTACCATCTCAGGTATTACACAGCAACACCGCGTTAGCTTGTGATGGACCTTGTTCTAGGGATATTCTCATTGTTCCGGACTTGTCGAGGCTCTCTTTAAGCATCGCCAGTTTCAAGTAAAATGAGGTTTTATAATTCACCGCGAGCACGGAGCTCTTGATGCACCAAAGAGTGGGTTAAGTTGGTATGTGTTTTAGGATTGAGAGGTTTACAGCAACTAATATTCCGCAATTAAGCCTGTGGACAGGCTAGGGATATTACGGAAGCTTCGAGCAAATTTCCAGTCACTCGTTACCCCAAAAATCGTTTCATCTTGCGACCGTGTCCCCAAGTATCGTGACAGTCGCATCAAGAAAATTGCAAAAACACTCTCAAGCATCTGATTCGAAAAGAGGAACGGGAATTTAGAACACCTTTCGGAAGAGTCTACCGTTGAACAATTTCAATACAAACTAGTTCCAGCCAGTTTCTCTGGCGTTAATGCTCTTCAACAACTGTACGAGTCCTTGTGCTTCTCTGAAGAGCCTCTGTGTCACGTCATCAAGAGAAAAGCACCCGTTCCTTCATACGTGCGAGCACTGTCGCCCCCTATCCGGTGAATCAAACTCGACTACTTTTGAACGAATCTCTTTTATTTTTTTGCCTCCACATTTTAAACAACCGTTGATATTGCCACGTTCGAATAAAGCTCTCCTATGAATCCAAGAATTGAATAAAATTTTTCCATTCAGCGAGGTTATGTACAGACCAAATTCACCGATAACGAGGAAGGGAACCCTGGGAAATATTATCCACGAAATCGGCCTCGTTAACCTCCTTCATCGATCGCTCGTCGAACGAACCGAACAAAGGGCTAAACAATAGTTCCAACTTGTCCAACCGAGAGAAGTTGCAATAATCGTGCGCGCTGGCGCACGGGAACGTGATTAATTAAAACTCGGCTGGGCCCATCGATGAAAAGACGCGTACACACAATTCCCTGATCCCTCCCTTCTCTCGCGAAAAGCAGGGAGGGCTGAAGAGGCGAGTAATTCGGTCTCGAAATAACCGGCAAACTCGCGGGGAAACGGAAATTACCGTTCCACTTTCCTACAATGCTTCTAATACCCCTCTATTTCGTCGAGAGCTCAGATTTTTCCAACCTTGGATCCGTGTTTTCTAATTAACATGCCACCACGTATTTTCACCCCACATTCCAGCCTGATAACACCTCCCGAATCCCCATCGGGGAACGACCTAACCTCGTTCCGTGATGGACTGGCTGGACCACTTGGGCCAATTAACGATCCTAGCGACTTTTCGACAGTTTTAGGGAATTTGGTAAATGGAGTGCATGAAAAATGGAGCGATGCTTCCGATTTGTAACTTCTGACAGATATTCTTTTTTTTTTTTTTTCTCCTGTCGAGACAGATTGGTATTAATCGATTCAAAACTGGCGTACAATATTTTCAGAACGGAATAATATTTTCAGCTCTGTTACGAACGAGGTTAGAAGAGAAATCGTGGAGGAAAATTTTGCACTGTTCACGAAGCTCTGTAATTAAAAACGCAATTGCACTACTTTTTTCCTCGGCATAGATTGATCTCACGTGTTGAGGTACACAAAAGGTCTAAAAGTCATCGAAAATGCACCACTAAACTTTCGTATTAGAGGATTAAAAATCCTCGTTCTGGAAGGGTTAGAAGACAGACGTATCAATGTCTCTCCCAAGAGTAAGATATTAAAATCATGGCCGTGCAGTTCGTATTAAAGCGAACATTCGAATAATCCTGGACGTTGTGTCGTATATATTAATCATAAAAGTAGGTTATTGATCCGCGGAAACCAGCGGACAAATTACTAGTGCAGCGCTACTAGACGCGTATGAATTTTCATTAAAAAAAAAGAAGAAAAAAAAAGAAAAAAAAAGAGAAGAAAGAAAATAGTAGGTCCATTAGCTGGCGCGCAATAACAAAACCTGGCTGTACCTGCGTTTATTCGACCCGCTTATTTTATTCTACCAATCGGCCAGCCTTGTTCTCTCCCTTTCCTGGAAACTGGTAGCCATTTGCTGAAATCTCGCAGCGACCATTTCCACCAGGGAACCAGCAGTTAACGATCCCAGGATTTTTCAATTATTTTTACAGGAAATTTTTAACTCGGGGTTTAAGATTAATTTTAACGTCAACAGTTAGCTCAAGTACTTCTGGGTGGAGAGTTTGGACGGTGCTAGGAAATTTCGTTGGTACCGTCGGTCAGTTGGCTAACTTGGTTCGAGCAGTTACTCGTTGGAACATTATTCACCAGAGTGACCACTTTCTATTTCCAAGTTCAAATTTATGCAAAGTTGACTGACCAACCTCATTCTCGCTTTATTAAAAAAGAAGGATTGGTACTTTTATTACACCGCTTATAAATAATCGTATATTTTCATAACTTTTACTATTTTCTGTTTCCAAATCCGAATTTATGCAAAGCTGACAATTATCCTTATTTTATTAAAAAAAAAGAAATAAAAAGAAATGATACTTTTATGAATGGAAGTATTATAATTGGTAGCATAATTTATGAAATATTTAACACACTATATACTGTCCTAATTTTCTACCGCTCCATTGTGATTTTCTATGGGAAACGGAATAGAGGAACCGTAGATGGTGCGTGAAAAAAATTGGACTCCACCGAAAGCACACCCATGGCGATCGTCATCCGACCGGATGTTAGGGTTGTTGTCCCAAGGACGACAACGTTTCGGCGGCACGCTCAACCGACGCGACGTCATCCATCCGTGGTCTCGTCTCACGCGTAAATTGACTCATTTTCAATTAACGACGATTTTAAGCGATTAAAGCGGCCCGCCGTGGCACGCCCATGTATGACGAGTACCATCTGCTGGTGCATTTCAGCCGCACGCAGCGTACCGTGACGCTGGAAAAATTTCGCGTGTGTCCCTGGCCCAGTGGCTCCCAAATAATCGCTCCACCGAGCGTTCCGCGTAACTTTCATCAATTCCAGCGAATTCTGCGTGAAAAAACACGTCAAAAATAAAGAGTCCAACCTTTTTTTTTTTTTTTTTTCAAGGTAAACTTCTTTTTCGAGGAAAATCGAGCGAATTACAAATCTGTAATGGAAACACCGTTTTGAACCTTTTTTTTTTTTTTCTTTGTTATATACACAGTTCCACTCTGCTGTAACACAAACAATGGTACCTCAATATCCCTTTGAACTCCATTATTTTCAACCGTTCGCACTTCCTAACTTTTTTTAAGTTTACAGGATTATTACAAAAGCCTGTTATTATTTCGGAATAAAAAAAGAACGTTATCTACTCCATTAATTTTCCACATTTTTAAATTAAGAAAGTATAAAGTTGGACTTAAAACTTAGCCTCTGAAGAAAACGAGAAACGTCGCCATGGCGGCGCTAGTGTAGCGCAAAGGGTTAAGTAAATTTTTTTCTGTATACGAATCGCTGGACTAATACTTCAAAAAATTTACACGATGTCTAATAGATAGATTGCAAAATAATAGCGAAAAATTGCAATACTTTGGACGCTGTGTTACTTTAAAAAAAAGAACAGAGCGGAAATTTGAAGCAGTTTGCGGAAAACCGTGTAGATTCAATGTAAGAGGTTAGGTACACGTAATATCCTGCCCAATCTGAGCTCTAATATCGCTGAAGAGAAATTTGGGAGCCACTGACCTATACAGAACCATCGCCCATTCACTGGCGCACGTGCTAGGCTCGTGGGTGTATCGGTGGAGCGTCATCAGATGTGTTTAGATAGGCTTGCTCGCGGACCAGGTGAGGGTCAGAGGTGTCGCCATATGGGAAAAATCCTGACGGTTTATTAATAATGGGCGTTTGGACGGCGGACATGCTGCCAGAGCTGGCCATTAAATTGCGTTCACTTTTCCCCGGGAGATTAAAAACCAATTTTTGAAACGAGTCGGTTTCTACGCCATCCTTTAGAAATAAAATTCCAGGACGT
>SMSQ01013820.1:8227-21295 GCA_019453375.1 Ctenoplectra terminalis | reverse complement strand
TAGCCCAAATTTTCTCTGTTTATTGGAGAAAAAATTGCGATTAATTACAGTTTTTCACTTCGATTTGAAAATGTTTAAACCAATAACTACTGTAGATGGATCGTGGTGTCGCTACAGTAATACAGTAATCAAACTTAATAGCGCAGTGATAACTAAACAAAACTAGTTTTTTAAAATATAGATACATCAGTTTGTAACTTTCAAGTCCCACGGTCCCACAGAGGGTTAACGAATTTTATCCCAAATCGAATACACGTTACGAACTCTAGTTTCAAACACAACCGCGTATTCGAATTAATTGTTGCAATAAGTAAAAATACGAAGAAGCTGCGAAAAGAGGAAGACAGAGAGTGAGAAAGCTTTGAAGACAGACACGCAGAGTTTTCCTTTCTGTCCGCGATTCCGCAAAGAAGAAAGTAACAGTACCAGCGGTGTTCACCGGGACCGCATAAATCTCGAGGTTGCAAGCAAATTGTCCGGTCCAGAGATAGAACGCGACGTGTAGAAGGAGCTACGCGTTGCGTGCGCAAGAATAACAGCTAACAGGAAACGTTGTACGTGGCCTGTTGTATCTGTTGTGTACGCGTTTGTAGCCGGCTATGGTAGTCCCGTTTGTGTTGCCGGATACTTGCGCCGCTGCCAGAGATTCTACGGACGGAACTCCGAGCCCTCGAGACTTAATCTTTCTTTCTCTTGCTCCTGGTATCTATGCGAGATGAACTTCGCGGATGAACGTATATGGTGCACGGTAATTGTCTCCATAGGTGCCGAGGGTATTAGTCGAGGGAACTGGTCGATGTAGAAGTCCGGGAGTCCTCTTCGTTCCCTTACTCGATATTGATGTTGCGACCGGGCGGTATGCTTTAAATTAATTGCTCGTTCAAGGTCACTTTTATGTATTTTTTCAGTTTAGATATGTGGAGATANTACTAGCATGCAAAAAACGGTAAAATTAACATGTCCTCAAAAATAGCAGCTGGCGTGTCCGTATCATAAACTTGTGGTAGTCCGTTATCCTAACACTCTCACTCCCGTTTCCTGTATTCGCTGTTAATTGAATTTGTAACATCGACGGTGACAATCTTTGTGATAACGATTATTTCTTCAGACGTTTTATATAACATTTACCTGAGCATATCATTAATTCTGTCATAATTTGTCTTAATTTTGTGAAATTTGTTAACTCTTATATACTGTTAGTGCAGATCGGTTGTGCTTCTCCCAAGACCTAAATTCACGCCGAGCCGCAGTGTAACGCGTTACCAATATACACCTCCGTTCAAAAGTTTTAAGACACTCGCTGTTCTTAGTGAAACATTTTTTGTATAAAATAAGAAATTTGAAGCGGATTTACTATTTATCGGCAGTGATAGATTAAAAATATTTATAAATATGATATATAATATAATATTAGATTAGAAATATAATTTTAATAGGAATAGTAGTGTATATTGAGGCGCTTTTACAGTGGATGACTTAAAAAACTATAATTAGACTCTGATTTAGTCCGTAATCTTCTTTTTTTTTTTTAACCCCTTGACATACAATGACGAGTCAGACTCGTCATTCATTTTACGGGCCACTGTAGACTTTGACGAGTCAGACTCGTCAAGCGCTTTTTTCGGCGGACGCCGTGCAGTATACAATTAGATTACATAGTTGCTTCACTCGTGCGTCGATTCTTGTTTGTTTACGAGGTTCGAGATGGTCCAGCCTATCCCTGAACATATTCCCTCGACTGAAAAAAAGAAACTACCCACGAAGATTAGCCGCGTGTGCTTGAAGCATAACATACGAAGTGAAACAACATGGCAGTGCAAAAAATGTTTAGTTGCTTTACATGTTCCAATATGTTTCGAAATATTCCATACTATACAGAACTATTAAATTATTATTTTTTAATATTATTTAGATGTTCTTTATTAACATCAATCTGAATGAAAAATCCAAATTTCAAAATAAAATATACTCTTTCTCAGCCTTCACGTAACCGTTCAGTTGAGCGAAATTGAATGGTATTTTTCGGTCGCATCAAGTTCCATTTAATTCGTATGTCAAGGGGTTAATTTATTATTTATCGTCGCATCAACCACTTGTGGGTTATTAGCGACTCAAAGAGGGGGAGTTACAGTTTGTTGTATAATTTGGTTTCTTTGAGGTACTGTAGCAGGTTATTCGTGGTATTGGCGTCTTTCAGGTTGTCCTTTAGGGATGGTTTTATGTTGAGTCGTAGCTTGTTTGTGTTGTATTTCTTGCAGTGACCGATGACATGTTCCACTGTAATATGGTCCTTGCATAGTTCGCACGTTGGAGGGTCTGCTGTGTTGAGGAGGTGTTGATGGGTCAGTTTTGTATGGCCTATTATAATTCGTGATATTGTCACTTGATCCGATCTGGGTAAGGACCAGGTGATGGATTTTTGGAAGATGTTGGTTTTTATTGCTTTTATGCGGGGTTTCGTTGAAGAACTCCATTCTTTGTTCCAGTTGTTTTTAATTTTTTCACTTAGGGTGATGTTGAGCGTGCCGTCGACGCTCTGACCCAAAACTGAATTAACGGTCTTGGGCCTCGTTGAGATGGATGTTCGGAGAACCTCGTCGTAGTATCGAAGTCTCCTGAGTTCTCTTGTTACTTGTTGTGATCTCCGATTTTCTTGTTACTTGTTGTGGTCTCCGTTGAACGTGTTATGTGAAGTTGTTGGTCTGATGTTGAATGTGTTCTGATGATGTTTTGTCGGATGATGATTGTGTTCTGCCTTCCCGATTGAGATGTTGTCTCTCACGACGCTTCGGGAAGGGAGAGTTTTCGGGGGTTGAGACACGCGGATTGGCCAACGTCATTTTGCGAAAAAGCAAGGGAGGTGGTCGTAGTGTTAATTGGAAGAAAAAATGTGTGGAAGGAGGTGACCACCCCTTGGATGTCGGGCACTCGTAGGTAGTGAAGCTACCTACGAGTGCCATGTGCACAAATATCCGAGTGTCTCAGACCCTAGACGCGGCAGGTAATAAACTTGCGAAGCGCTTCAATCTGGAACAAACATGTTTTGAAATTACGAGCTTGAAAGATCTAACGGGACGTCTCTGGCACCCAGATGTAGCGATGGGCTACGAAAAACTATTCTTTCGCGATTAATTCTATGGTGATTGATGGCTTCGCAAATTGCCTGCTGTTTTGAACGATTTCCGAATTTCCAATACGCAGCGGTATGGTGTACCGGGAAATTCCGAAACCGTTGATGGTCGCATGAAGGCCCACGAATGTCCCCTTGTCGCGAGTTGCGCGTCGCAACGGGTGACGAGCGTGGTTTCCTTAGATAGACTGGTATCATAGCGGATGGGGGTAGTTGAATTGGCTACCTCTTTTGGAGCTTGGTCTGCTTTCTCGTTTCCTATTGTGGGAATGGTAAGTCTGAGGTGTGAATGTTTAATCTGGAGTGATAGAGGTGTGAATGAAGAGTGTTTGGGACAGTGTGATCGAAGTGCGAGAGACGAGTGTTTGGGCCGAGCGATAGAGGTGTGAGAGACGAGTGTTTGGGCCGAGTGATAGATGTGCGAGAGACGAGTGCTTGGGCCGAGTGATAGAGGTGCGAGAGAAGAGTATTTGGACCGAGTGACAGGGAATATCGTGTGACCGAAGAGTTTCTGGGAATGCCTGAGCAGAGTGAAACAGATTGAGAAATAGAAGAAGAGAGAATCAGGGAATAAATGAATGGAGAAAATGCGTGGAGAAGTTAGTCGGAGGTTAGTCGAAGGATAGTCAGAGTTGAGTAAAGGAGAGTCTAGAGAAGAATTAGAGAGCGAACATTGTATCATCGAGTATAGCTATTAGACAATAAATCGTTATTGTTCATAAAACAGTGTCCATTGTTCAGTCTTTATTGAGACACCCGCCAGAAACCTAAAATCCCTACACTATTATACCGATGTGGGAGTGGATCCATATTATTATTATCGAGTTGTTCATTAGACTCGACTCGGTGTAGGCTTCTTGACATTCTTGGATGACAGGGTCGTTTGTCCATTGGTTCTGTACTGCTGAGATGGCGTTTGTGAAGGTTTGGTTTCCCTTCAAATCCGTAATCTTGTTGTTCAACCTTTCCCGACAATTTTGCGTGACACTATCGCGGGAACCACAGCACCTACATACTTCCGTATGTAAGTTTTTGGAGAATAAAGTCTAACAATTGAGTGTAGATTCTTTGCGTGCGATTTATACCATACTCTATGTCTACGCGCTAATAACTACCCTCAGTTTCGAGAAACTGAGGCAAAACCGGGCATCACGCGACGAAGAATCGGCCGTCAACTCGGTTCTCGTATCGCGGCGGTATCTCGTATTTATGTGTCTCATTGTTTCCCACCGGCCACGGACAATTGTATACGAAAACGCACCTATGTCAACTGCATAATATAACGGTAACGGTACTGCAAGAGAACGCGACCGCGCCATGCGAACAATGAGCCGATTCGCAGTAGTAGTATGATTATAAATGTTCTTCCATTTTTGTACGCGACTGGTCGATGCAATCGACCGATCGATCGTAATAAATATTCCTCGGGTTCGCGTAGTTTCCCGCGATAGTTGATGGTACTAATGGACTATGTATTAGTGGATGGGTCATTGGTCCGATGAGATGGACTTGATCTATGGATCGGTGGCCATACGCTACCGTTGAAAAGTATCCGGACAATTGCTTATCTTTGACAGAGTGTAATTTATGATTTTGTTGTTTGATATTTTAAGCGCCACGCTAGTCCCTGCGGACCGACGCTGAAATTTTTACGCGTCCTTGGTTTTTGAGAATTGAGATTTTTGAGATTTATGGAACCCGTCAATTTGATTCAGTTTAGATTTCGGATTTAAGTTTAACAATCATGCGTGCGGAAAATATAAACTCAAAATGAAATTTATATAGAAAAATGTACGAAGTAAATCTCTGCTTATAGAAATCTATTAATTTGAAGTAAACTGAACTAATGATGTTAAAAAAAATTTGTATTTCAATGTACCCATTAAAATGGTTCAATCGATGCCCGTAAACCTACTGTTAAGAAATGAAACCTTGTAATTTACTAATTTGTTCTATTAAATCACATTAAACAAAGATACGACTTTGTTCTTAAATTCTTAACTATTTTGCGACCAAATGATTTTTAATTAGTATCACAGTACATAGTCTAAAGGAAGGTCGACAAAAATCGGCGTGGCGTTTAACGTGTTAATTGTTATTGTTACAGCTATGTGTAGCAGAATATTATAGCAGGAAGTATTTTAATTAATTTGTAAAACATTCGTTTGTTAGAAAAAAGATAATTCCTGCCTGCGAATATAAAAATTTTACTTCTACAGAGTGCCAAATATATATTATATTTTGTGGGCCAAATAAATCGGGAATTCGGCTAAGTAAGATTCGGATAAACGTAGTTTTACTGTAATTATTATAGGAATGTTGGAATGGTACAAGTAAAGTGTACTCAATTATAAAATAAATGTAACAAAGCCTTTAACCCTTTGACTGCTATGGACGCATATATGCGTCCGGTGGAAGCTATCATTATAGACTATGGACGTATATATGCGTTTGACCATCAAAGTGTTCAGATCGTCGTGTAATATTCTTGAGCGTACATTAAATAAATAATATATGCTCAAGAATAGTTCTCTCATATTATTTAATACAGTACAACTGTAAAATTACAATAGAAATTTAGTTTTCCTGTTGAAGAATCAATGGGACACCGATAGAATACGCGATTCGCGAAAAAGCATTCCGTCAACGCAGAGCGTTTAAATCTAGAGTGCTCCGCAGTCAAAGGGTTAATGCTTATATTATACTCTTCAATTCTGTATCTCACGCACTCTCTCTATATTCTCTTCCAAGCTCACTCTCTGACACTCTATTCTCGACTGTTATTCTTAAACTCCCCCGCAAGTTCATTTTCACTAACTATATATTTCAATAATCTCTCTCTTATCATCCTTTAATTTTTCTCACTCTGTTCAGGCATTTTCTTAAAAATCTTCGGTCACACGATGATCTCGTTCACTCGGTCCAAATACTCTTCTGTCGCACTTCTATTGCTCGATCCCAAGTACTCTTCATTCTCACATCCATCGCGCTGTTCCAAACACTCTTCTTTCACACCTTAATAGCTAGGTCCCAAATACTCTTCGTTCACACATCTATCGCTCCAGACTAATCATTCATTCCCTGCTCATCATTTCATTCCCACATTATTAATAAAAAAAACGCATCGAGATCACTGTTACACTATGTTCATTATATCTTTAAAAAATAGTACCAGTGTATATACCGTCATGTACCGGTATACAAACATCGAAACAAACATCGAAACGACAGCAAGAAACCATTTCTCTGCTCCTTATAGAAATATCGGTGCAAAGTCACGCTCGTGTGACAGCGGTCATTAAAGTGTTAACTTAATAGCGCTGAAAATGGAATTCACAAATCCTCGAAAATAACAACTGGCTCGTCCGCGTCATAAACTCGGAGCAGTCCGTTATCCTAATACCAGTGTGCTTTCACAATATATTGCATCTCTCCCATAATTACCTCGCACAAAGCCATAGAATTGAATCAGCCCGCAGTCTGGTGGCTCGCGCCGCATCGAATGTCGTCCAATGGGGGCTGTTCGACTTTCCTAGCATCCTGTGCCGGATAAACGGGCGTATTATCGCTATTAGCGTAATATGTACCCCACACCCAGGAAAACTGGCCGCGTATTCTGCAGCGTAGCTCGGATCTCCACCAGGAACCAGTTCGAAACACTCGATTTACCGTTCGCTCGGAACCGTATTTCGTGCCCGTAGATCTAGGATAGCCACAATTTTTTCCATACTAATTCCACCGTATAATCCTCTAATCGTAATCTGGTACCTGATAACAGCCACCCTTCCACTTCCTCCCACCCCCTTCTGCCACCTGCTATCGCGCACGGATCTTATCGTTACGATGATGAACGTAAATTATTATAATAGGTCGTCTAGTGATCGTAACTTTGTGGATCCTTAGGCTTCTCCACCGCCGCGGAATCGATCGTATATTCATCGGCCAGAGTGATCCTGCAAAGCGTTTTAAACCGCGTTCCTACGCACGGATAGCATTACGCTCGAGCATCGGTTCTGATGAGATAATGGGTTGGTACGCGACCGATCTCTAATGCATAATAAATATCCGCGAATCTGAAGGGATTGTGATCGTTTGCGGTCCGCGTTCGCTCGCGATAAGCGACGAGGAAGCGATTCGTTAATCTTACGAGGCAATATCCGAGGGGTTGGTAACATTCTTCTTCGCTGTGAACCGTGGATCCAGATTTTGATTAATAGGCGCAGGAGGGACTGAAATGGGAACAAGGCCTCCGCTTCCGTCGATAAATAGCATCGTTAAAATGTTGCGGATCGGTTTTACCGTTAGTAGCAAATAGATTGTTGTCCGGCGAGTCCGTAGGTCGGACGCGACGCCTTGTAATACCTATCATTTCGTTATTGCGGTCTTGGTGAGACACGAACGCCAATTATATTCAGCAACAATATAATTTATTGCGATTACGTATCCTGTTCGGACTGCGTTTGAAAAAAAAAACGTTCGTAAAGGCGGTAAGCAGTTTGCACAAAAGACATCCGACGCGTGGACTGTTGGCACGTTTGTGGCACGCGTATTCGCAAAGCTGGTTTTGAGGAAGCCGTTTTAAGTTTTTTAACCACTCGTCTTACGATTTAAGTTCTACTAGCGCGTGTCATATACGATGAGTCGTTTCACGGTTTGGCTGAGCGTTACAAGTTACTATTGTCACTATCGCTATTTAGAATGTCTACCGAATCACTGTTCCGTCCGTAGGAACAATACGTGAGCATTCGTTTGGCTAGTTTATGACAGACATTTATGAAAATGGATATGTTTGGGACCGAGAAACTGGGCCGTAAGAATGAAGTGTACGTGACTGCGCGATTGGAAGGAATGGATACTACGATTTTGGGTGCGAGTGGAAAGGGATGCGTGTAAGAAAAAGAGAGCGACTGAGGGTAGATGTACTTAAGTGCGTGAATGTTCGGGCCGCGAGGCATTATTGTATGATTGTTGCGAGGGAAAAGAGTGGCGAGGCAGAGAAGTGTATTAACCATTTGAGTCCCAAGGGGTATTGAAAAAGCACTGTCGAAAAATCCCGAACAGCGCAACCGCGCTTTCTCTAAACGAGTACGAAAAGACCCAGGCGGCGCGATAGCGCTTGTCTTAATCCATTGCGAAGAAAAAAATTATAAGTGTTACTCTCCATTTAAATTGTTCGTAACACAAAAAATATTTTTAATTTGTAATTCGTTATTTTATGAAATACATCTGTATTATTATATACGCGTACTGTAAGTTTATAAATGTTTCAAGTTTCGTTCGATAAAAATTATTGAGAAGATAACAATGAAATACAAAATGTTTTATCTGTATTATTTACATTAAAAAAAGGAGCTGTGCGATGTACGTGCATCAGTAAATCTGAGCGCGCTACTTCGACAGTCTGTGACTGCACCGTCAGTTGTCCACAGCGCTCGAAATGTACTCGGATTTTTCGACATTAAATCTAAACACCGCGATCGCGCTACTTGGGACTCAAACGGTTAATAGTAATATTATCTTTAGTAATTTTTCATCAAAGTTTAGTCATTCTGACAACCCTTTCGAATGTAGTAGTGTCTAGTGTCAATCTCTTTCCGTTCCCTACTTCCCTACCTCTCTCTCTCATCCGCTTACATATGTTATATTGTCTCGTTATAACAATTCTTTGTGCTTTTATGTATTAAATTATTTAACACGTTGAGCGCCACGCGTATTTCTAAGACAATCCCGTTCAGGCCACGAGCGCCGCTTATACGCACTGGTATTGAAAGGCCGGTGTTTCCGATCCCATTAATACTGTAATAATACCAAATTAAGTAAATTTTAAATAAATTTTGTGTAATTCCGCAAAATAGTGTAAAATTTTATAGTTCTCATGTTACACGCTGTCAGCCACCGATGGTTGACGCGACCTAAACAGAAAATCTAGTGTCAGCCACCGATGGCTGACGCGGCCTAAACGGAAAGTCTAATGTCAGCCACCGATGGCTGACGTGGCGCTCAACGTGTTAATTGAAAACGACGAACATCGAAATATTCGCCGGTTTCCAGGTCGTAGACTAATGACATGTCAGCTGTGGGAATTAACAAATAAAAAATGTGGGAAAAATATGAATAAATACATATTTCTAAAAAATAGCGAGGTTTCGTCCGTGTGGCGGGTGAAAGAAGGTGGGAAAAGAATAGGAAGAGCGTTTCGTTCGGGGCCTACTAGTGGACTTGTCAGTAAGGCATCCTAGCAGCCCCGTGCCTTAGACGCGGGGATGTTGAAGTTAGGAGAGGGATCGGAATAAGTACTAATCGTATTGTTTTTAAGGACTTGCGGGAAAGTCGGTGTTGTAGGTCCCTCTGGTGGCGGAGTGTAGGAGGGCCGCCACAGTCCGTATCATAAATTAAGTAATTAACCGTCCTTAACATAAAGATTCCATTTTGTAAAGACAAAAACTCATTATTATTATACATTGAAATACAACACTGTCCAAACGAAAAGTCCACGGCCCCCAGGGACCGACGCTTGGCTCAACGTGTTAACCCTCTATAGCCCGAATTTTGTCTGCTTATTGGAGAAAAAATTACGATTGATCACAATTTTTCACTTCGATTTGAAAATGTTTAAACTGATAATTACCGTAGATGGATCGTGGTGCTGCTACAGTAATACAGTAATCAAATTTAATAGTGCAGTGATAACTAAAGAAAATTAATTTTTTAAAATATAGATACATCAGTTTGTAATTTTTAAGTCATTTTAAGTCCCATAGAGGGTTAACTAATAATTAGTGTAGATGGATCGTAGTGTCGCTACAATAATACAGTAATCAAATTTAATAGCGCAGTGATAACTAAACAAAATTAGTTTTTTAAAATATCTCAACGCGTTACGAGGAGATCGCAGAAATCGTTGACGCAGCGTAGTCGAGATAAGTGATTCTACATTGTATTCGTTTACTTAATTCTAATACTGTTCTCTTTTATATTACTATATAAATGAAGTATATATATTATATAATACAATGCAGTTGAATTACTTATGTAGATCTCTTTGTTTCCAAACTTTTTGACGGCAATGTATATCTTAACCATCTTTAGCCCAAATTTTCTCTGTTTATTGGAGAAAAAATTGCGATTAATTACAGTTTTTCACTTCGATTTGAAAATGTTTAAACCAATAACTACTGTAGATGGATCGTGGTGTCGCTACAGTAATACAGTAATCAAACTTAATAGCGCAGTGATAACTAAACAAAACTAGTTTTTTAAAATATAGATACATCAGTTTGTAACTTTCAAGTCCCACGGTCCCACAGAGGGTTAACGAATTTTATCCCAAATCGAATACATATTACGAACTCCAGTTTCAAACACAACCGCGAATTCGAATTAATTGTCGCAATAAGTAAAAATACGAAGAAGCTGCGAAAAGAGGAAGACAGAGATTGTCTGTAAACGTGCAACGGAAAACCATTCCTTCGTGTTGGAGATTGTATAAAAAAATATCATGCATTGAAAACTTATAAATAATTATTTGAAACTCGTACATCTGTAATACTCCTTCGAAAAATAAATAATTTGTAGCAAAAATGTTGTTCTTACGATACTGAAAACTTTTCGCATATTTACTGAAAACAACTACAACCTAGTGAGAATCGTGTATAAAAAACTAGCGTTCGATAAGGGTTAAGTTTTAAGTTACATTTCGTATCTCCGTTTATTCAATCTTTTTTTTTTTTTAAATGCTAAAATAAAAGAAATTATCAGATAAGTAAAAAGTTGTAAAGTTTATAGTTTTTTGTTTTTTTCCAAAGCTACGATTTGTTTTGATAGTTCGAATAAGACAAGTTACATAAATGTATGTAGAAATTTCTGCCCGACTCGATCTTTCATTCATGAACTAACGTTTGGTGTGTTCAGGCCAATGTTTTTATTCAAGCCGACCGGTTTCTACATGTTTCTCATACGTTTGCATTGTAAACCCCGTTCTAGAGAAATCCAACGATAGTTACGCGTGGACGTTGGTCAGTAAACTGTTTTTTGCGCACGGTATTCAATTCGACTACAAATTGGTTGATACGCGTCTTCCTCGTATAAAACAGGAGAAAGTAAGGTCACTGTGCCACTTGTACGATACGAGACCATTAATGTTGAATATTAAGTTCGAGCGTAAGTTCGGAAAATATATTTCATACGTTTCATAACGCACTCTTTAAATGTTGTTGTACATTTATGTAAATTTTTTTTAACCTTTACCAGTCACATTACGTGTACCATTTTCAGTTCCACACCTCTGGTATATACATTTTCTGCATTGATTGTTAATTCAATAAGTAATCCGCAAAAGTTATAATTGATTATAAGCAATGATATTTTTATTCTAATATTGTAGGAATAATGGTATATATTTGAAATGTTTTTACAGTGGTTGACTTAAACTCTATCTATATCTATGTCTCTGACTATATCTCAATCTATATCTAACTAAAACTATGTTTCGACGGCTCTTTTATATTTATATAAAAATATCTTATATTTATATAATAGGAAACGAGGTTCCATCGTATTGGTGCGGCCGAAAATTTAAGACCTAGGTTTTATTAGGGGTCTCTCTCTCTCTCTCTCTCTCTCTCAGACACACACACACACATTTTTCACCTACAACATCAAACAATAATAAATTCTAAATGTAACAGAAAATATATTTCATACGTTTCAGAATGCATTCTTTAAATATTACTGTACATTTATGTAAATTTTTTTTTAACCTTTACCAGTCGCATGACGTGTACCATTTTCAGTAGTATACGTGATAGACATAGATTGTTGAGCACATGTCCATCTTCGTTGTCCAACTTGCTGGACATCGTGTCAGTACTTTCAAAGCAGCGGTTGGCCCAATTTTTCATGTCAGATAATCGTGGAACAAGTCACAGAATAGGAGAATGACGTGTCTACTTCTGTATCTCTTCGTTTATCATTTTCTAGAATACAGTTGGAATAATAACGACGTTTAAAAGCGATAGGTGAAAGAGAAAGGTTGAAAAATTACTGTGAATCTACGTAACTAATGGCCTGATAATACAACTTGTTTCACGTGTCGAAGAATATAGTAATAGTAAATAGAAAATACGATATCTGTGTATAAAGCTGGAGCGCAACGTTCAATTTTTACATTTTATTTTATTTTATACTTAGGGTTGTCATTCGTTCGGGTTGTTATAGTGGTAACAAAACTTTAATCGTTAATATCTCGAAAAGAAGTAACAAGGAACATCAGCCAAATGACAAACGTCAATTTTGATGAAATTTTGATATGTTATAGAGCTTGAAAAAATATTTATGTAATTTTTTTATCTGCAAACATCCATGTTGAAGGGGTGAAAACAGCCCTTCGTATGTGCATAGCCGCAGCCCTTAGGTTTTCCGTACAAGGATTATCATATCGGGTATTTTTACCTGCTGTTTTAATTTTCGCGACCCAAGAAACCATTTATCATGTGTAATACAAGTTAATTAACCATCTATAGCCCGAATTTTGTCTGCTTATCGGAGAAAAAATTACGATTGGTTACAGTTTTTCACTTTGATTTGAAAATGTTTTAATTAATAATTACTGTAGACGGATCGTGGTGTCGCTGCAGCAATACAGTAATCAAATTTAACAGTGCAGTGATAACTAAAGAAAATTAATTATTTAAAATATAGATACATCAGTTTGTAACTTTTAAGTCACACAGGTCCATAGAGGATTAAAATGTGGAACTCAATTAAATAACAAAACAAAAATGATAAACAAAATGATGGGCGGTGAGTTGCTAAGGAAAATATGAAAGATCTCTCCATTCGGTCACGCAGCGACTTATTTCACAACGGGAATATCTCTCCATTCGATTGGCCAAGCGTTAATCCTAACGTGTTAATTCTGCTCTAAGAGCAGAAAACAG
>SMSQ01013809.1:0-18950 GCA_019453375.1 Ctenoplectra terminalis | reverse complement strand
TTTTTTTTTTCTTTACATTTTATATGTATATTTATATTTAAAAAATTTCATTCATCTTGAGATTTCTTTTTCTTTTTTTTCCTTTTTTCACTCGGAACTATTTCACTAGTTTCTTCAGTTGGAACTGCAGTCTCTTGAATTTCCTGATGACCTTCTTTATCTTTCTTCTTCTTTTTTTTCTTTATTTGTTCTGTAACAATTATATAATTTATACAAAATTATTAAAAACTATATTTTACACGCATAGTCGTATTTACATTACAATTTTGCAATTTACAAAACATGAAATAAAAGCTTACCCCCAGATGTTTCAGGCTCTATTTCTTCTTTTTCACTCTTTATGGTAACTTCAGTATTATCTTCTCCTGTTTCCTCTGATTTAATTTTCTTCTTCTTCTTTTTTGATACCGATACAGTTTCTTCTTCTGGCTGAACAGCTTCTTGAGTTACTGATTCATCTATACTCTCTTGAGTATCTTTATCTTTCTTTTTCTTTTTTTTAGGTACTTCTTCTTCCGTTTTTGTAATATCTTCAATTAATGGTTTTTTATCTTCGATATCGGAATGTCGTCTTTTACCACTTGAAATAGTTGTATCAGCAGCAGTGGGATACTGGAGATGTTCGCTTTTAACATGATATTTTTCAAATTTTGCTTTCGCTTTGCCTGTTCCACTAATTCTACGAAGATTTCCTTCTTCCAGTACCCTCAAACGTGCTTCTAATTTAGCCTTATGTTCAGCACCAAGATCAAAGTTTCCATCTTCTCCTAATGCATCTACTCTAGTTGCTAACGAAGATTTAGCTGCTAACATTCGAGACATTTTTCCTTTATTTTTTGTTGAAGCTTGTCCAACAAGTTGCGCATGATAAATTAAACCATACTTAGGAGTATCCTTTTTAGTTTTCAACGCCCTAAAAAGAGCTTTTTCTGCACCAAGTATTTGTACAGTCGATGCTGGATGTTTAGCAAGATTAATTAAAGACCCAGCATGAGAAATTAAACGGGCTCCCACCAATTCTCCAACGAGCACAGTTAAATTTGGAGCCATTGCCATCATTCTTGCTTTAAGATAATCATATAACTGTGCTCTGTATTGAGAAATTTCAATTACTTGATCGCATAAATGTTGAATATTTAAAATATCATCTTCAGAAATTTCAGTTCCCATAGATATTTCAGCAGCTTCTTTTACTTTTTCCTCTACATCTTCTGGTAATATATCGGACAAGTCTGAGTTTATAGTATTTTCTCTAGTTCCAATTACCTTTACCGTTTTCACAAATGCTATATTGTCTGTAACAATCTTCCCAAGTTCTGGAAAATGCCAGCCATACCATTCACGACAACGCATAACATAGTTATTTAATTCTTTGTCTAAATCATCTAATAGACAAACAGCTTGTATTATCATAGTATCGATTTTATCGGGCGAAAATTTCAGTTTATACCTAGAAAGACTATGCGCTAAACCTAATGCCATTGCTGTTATTTCTTTCTTAGGAAGACCAGCCAATAGACTATCTATCTGACTTCTTATGCATCTCATTAATTCTTGTATAGCAGTATTGCTAACACAAGACATACTAAGCTTATCCTTTATGGCATTACCCAATTTAGCGTCGGCTACAGCTAGTTGTTCTTGAAGTTCATTGCAATGTTTTTTAAGTATTTTTTTCAACGATTTACAAAGTTTACCCTCTACTGCAGCTGTTGTAGCAACAAGAGCTTCAGTAGTATCTGCAAACTTTTCAAAGTGTTTCAATTTTACTCTGCAATATAAAAAGAAACCATATAACAATTTATACATTTATAATTAAATCGAAATATTTTATTATAATTATAACTGTTTATACTTTTTCTTTCTAAATAGTAGACATTTTTTTAAATCGTATTATATCTTAAAGTTAAATTAAATTAAATTTAACTTACATTTTACTAGCTGCTTCAGGTGTTTCAAAATCATGATAAAGATTTTCTACTTCTGTTAATTTATTTTCATCAAGCAACTGCAAAAAATAAACATAATTTTATACAATAAATTTAGATCAATACGATACTCACTTGTAGCTTTACAGCGTATAAAATGTTTAAACGAATTTAAAAATTATTACTAATACGAACACGTGCAACATTTTTAAGGTTAAGTATTAAATAAAATGTTTGAGCATCCTTACCTTAAAAATAGCGTATCCCGCTGGAGTTTCAAATAATACCAACATTTTTACCTACTTTTCTTAACGATTAGAAATATCGTATTAGTGTTATAAACAATTTTTGCATTTGTGACAAAAGGCGCCAACGAACTATAGTTTTGTAAAATATTCGTAAGCTATTGTAGTTCTGCACTTTAATCACTATTGGCGCTGGTAGTCATTCGATAATGTTACACGATTCTTAATTATAAATTATCAATTACAGATTGATATTGTAGATATTATCAATGTTTCTTTTTTCCCAAATAAGAAGGGGTGTATACATACATATGATAAATATAAAATTATTTAAAGATTCTTTTACTTTAAACTACTCATTGTCCATTATAAAATGTCTAGTTCCAAAAAAGCTATTTCAGTTTTTATGAATCAAATAACATTATATTTTTTTAGTTACGATGTTACAAGAAACAAGTTATATATAAATATAATATAAATATATGAGTTTGATAATATGAACACGAATAATTAATAAACAGTAACATTGCTACATTGATATTTTTATTATTTTTACAAATATTATTATTGATCTTATAAATATTGTTAATAGAATGATTTACAATTTTAAGAAAAAAAATATATAATTAATAACAACACTTTATATAATAATCTACTATAGATAAATCAAACGAAATTAAGATTTATGGTTCTTTAGTATTTAAAGATTAGATCAAATTCATACGTTCAATTCATAGAATCCTACTGTATTACTAAATTATGATATATTTGTAGGAACAATCATATGTTTCCTTCATATACAGACATATTACATTTTCTTTTCTTTATATAAATAAATGGTAATATTCTGTTCTATTTTTTTCTATTATCTTTTATTCTTTAACAAATGAAATAACAAACGGTTCAAAATTTTCATCTTCGTTGTATCAATACTAAAAAGCAAGTATTTTTTATATTTGTATAATTACTTTTAGATGTTCTAAATATATTTTAATATTATTATTTATATAAATAGTGTAATAAATATATAATCGAAAAACATTTATTGGCGGGATTTAAAATAAAAGAAAAAGTTGTCGATCTCTCTATTTGTGGATCACAAATATTTCAAGAAACTTGTTACGAAGAAAAGTAAAGAATAAGGTATAAGTAAAAATTATTATTTATTTTTACAATTGTGCTTCTATTTTGTTTAGCTCGTTCTTTCATTAACTTATTATGATAAAATTCTCAAAAATATGTATCAAATAAATATACTTTTGCATTCAGTAATGTACCTTCATTATTTTTATTAATATAATTATTATTTATATTTTAGAATTACATTTCTGAAAGATATACTTCAATTAAAATATAAATTTAAATTTGATATTAGTCATATTTTTGACAATGTATTATTTCTTAAAATGATTTGTAATTAACAAGAACATTATTTTACGTAGAAAATACTTCTACAAATGCATAGTCACATAATAAAATTAAACATGTCCAGAATCTTAAAAGCATAACGCAAGCTTATTACCGTTCAGCAATATTTTTAGATACGGTAAAATGAACGTGAACATAAAATGAACGTTAAACGTTCAATATCTGAAAATAAGAAACAATATATTTATACAACGTTAAAAAAGAATGGCTCAAATATACAAATAAAAATTTATTATCAAAACTACTTTTGAACAAGTTAAATAATTTCTACTACGTCCTTATTATAACTTCATAAATCACATTTGTTGAATCATCATACGCGCATATTTATGTGTATCCAATAAAATATATGGATGTACATCCTACAATACCGATAGCTGCCTTATTGTAATGACAGTAGCTGTTAAAAGTAGTGACAACAATGATAGTAATAACAATAATAATAAAACTGAAACTAAAATTTGATTAGGTTAGAAAACGTGATATATTTTTAGATTCCTTAAAAAAAGTAACATTTACATGATTTTATGTAAACAGAAGAATTAAGAAAATTTATAATTATTTTACATTCTGTGAATTATTATAGACGTCAAACATGAAAAATTCAATTAGTATCTATAGAAACTACAAAACGGTAACTGGAAACACAGATTGACATTATGTAGGAACCTGTACCTCCATGTCAGTCGTACTAAAAAATGAAAAATCGTAAAATTTTACCATATTTTGGTTAAACGAAAAACGAAGCGCATATGTATGCAAAGGTATATATATTTAGACATATATACATGTGTGTGTGTGTATATATATATGTATATGTATGTATGTATACATATATCAACTATACGATAGAATGTGATAAAGTACAAAAGTTATGTTAAGTTCATGGTATTGTGTAAAGGCATAGCAGTGCGAGTACGTTTCAATAACGTTTCGATGATGTATAAACCAGTAACAATTTATTAACTATTTTGTGTCTTACTTAATCACGTTGATTTTAAGTTAAGTATTCTTGTCTATTTTTCGCGAAAGTGATTTTTACACTTTCAAATATAATAGTAACCGAGCATGATGGGTTATTTTTTATAGAACCATTATAGTTGTATTTTTGATTAAAAAAAGTTTGAGTGTGATATGTAAAATAAAAATGACGATGTATTTTCTTATGACTTTCAGACGGTATTTAATTTTTTTAGTAAAATAAGTGATTTATGAAATAAACATAGAAATGCTTCCTAACATACATGATAAAGATTACAGAGTTTTGGATTTGATACGTCAACGTGAGATACGGGTATGTTAATAAAACAAACTGAATGACATGTACATACATATAAATTTATCGTTTCTGAACTTATTACCGTTTAATATTTTTCAATATCACTTTACAATAAATTATTCATGAATACGTTTGGTACTTTGTAAAACTGTTTTTACACCGATATATAAATCATGTCATTTTCTTTGTCATGAACGTTGTATGAAAATAAAATAATGTTTAATCTTATTTAAATTATTATATTTAGGATTCTGTGGCATATGCAGTTTCTCAAAAGTTACATGTGACAGAAAATTTGATATCTCGATTAGGACTCGAGAAAGAATTGGTTGGTCATACAGGATGCGTTAATTGTTTGGAATGGAACGAAAGTGGGCAGTAAGTATTTATTAAAGAGTATGATGAATAATAAATAAATCATTATGTAACAGATGTGCTACAGAAATATTGCCAATTTATATAAATATTTTTATATACGTTGCAAATAATAGTTATTAATTAACATGTATCTTCAGGATTCTTGCTTCAGCATCTGACGATATGAACATTATATTATGGGATCCGTTTAGATATGAAAAAAAATTGGTACTTCGTACGCGTCATCATGGAAATATATTTTCTGTTAAGGTAATTCGATATTAAATACACGATGTATTAAATATTAAAATCTTAGTTTGAAAAATTTATTTTAAATCCTTCTGAATTTTTAATGTCCTATTACCAACGGTAAGAAAATTTATCATTTTTTTATATTTGTTTTTAGTTCATGCCAAAATCAAATGACAGGATATTGGTATCAGGTGCTGGAGATGGGAAAGTACGAGTTCGTGACCTTACACTTCTCGAACCTATATTTTCATGTAATTGTCATATAGGCCGTGTAAAACGTATTGCTACCGCAACTACTGTACCTTTCCTTTTTTGGAGTGCTGCAGAAGATGGTCTTATTTTACAATATGATATTCGTGCTCCTCACAGTTGCAAAAGCAATGACTGTAACAGTGTATTAGTAAATCTTGTTAATCATGCGGGACGATATGCAGAGGGAAAGTGTATTTCTGTAAATCCAAAAAGACCTGAATTAATAGCTATCGGAGCCAATGATGCTTATATACGAATGTATGATCGTAGGATGATTAAGCTTTCTCAGGTAATTATAAAACTAAGAGCAAATATTCGAAATGCTTGCAATAAAATTATATATAAATATATACGTTTAATTGGGTTTATTTTATTCTTAAAGTGCAATATATCGCATAAATTTCTGATGTAAAAATTTTAGTGTATTGTTCGCAGTGTTAAGTGATTAAATAAGAAAAATTCATTTTTCTTTTCCCTCCATATATATATTTTTTTTAACAACAGGTGCCTATTTCGTCTTCACATAATCAGTGGACAAGAGGAAATGTATGTATACGTCTAGCTGGTGGAGGTGATCCAGATGAGAATATACCACTGGGTTGCGCACAGTACTTTATCGCGGGTTCGTTCGTACGATCAGAAATAGCGTACGCGACTCCTTTACCCTTATTTTCCTCTTTTGTTACATATTGCACGATCACTCTAACAAAGACTGTTAATGTTTGATATTGAGCAGGCCATCTGCATTCTCGACAACGTGACAGTAATAGGAGTCTTACTACTACATATTTAACCTTCAGTGCTGATGGGAATGAGCTGCTTGTTAACATGGGTGGCGAACAGATTTATTTATTTGACATTAATGATCCAAAAAAGTTGAAGACTTGCTTCGGTTATTCTACGAATATGTATTTAGGTAATTATAATTATTTAAATTTTTATATTTTTTATTGGTCATCATAAGGATAACGTACATTATCAAAACATAAATAATTATTTAACTATTTTGTTAACATAATGCAAAATGGATTAGAATAACATGATTTTTATATTAAATTTTGTATTGTTCTATTACAATCTTGGATAAATTAAGCTATACGCTTAAATGTACATATAACACAATCATTGATACATTGAAATGCTTTAAAAATCTATTGACAGGAGATTATGGAAACTACCGTATGGACAAAAATGAAGATCTTACAGATCTTACTAACACAAATGTTAAAATCCTGCCACCATACGTTGAAGAATTAAAACGTCAAGTAAGTTTATGTTATGCAATGTATTTAAAAATTTTTTTTTTATAACAATAAAAATATAAAACTGACAAAATTTTTTTATCATACAATTGTTCAAGTAAGAAGAACATTGCTATTACAAAAAAATAATTTTTTGAACTATTCGATATTAAATCTGTTGTGTTTATTTAATTAAATAATTATTTGTTATAATACATCTAAAAAATAATTAGATGAACTAATTATAAATATTTCTTCCTTTATATTATGCTTTTTTTTAGGCTAATGAAAGCTTTGAACAACACAAATACACATTGGCGATTAATTTATACAACAAAGCAATCAGTTATTGTCCTACTGCAGCCGTGCTTTTTGCTAACAGAGCTGCTGCATACATGAAACGAACTTGGTATGAACTTTTTATTATTGTGTGTTGGAATCTGAAATACCGTAACATTTTTAAAAATTGAAATGAATGAGAAGTTGAAAAGAATTAATTTTTCAAGATCATTTTTAATTAGAAATATAAAAAACATAATATGCGATTGATGTTTTACTTTTTTTGAACATAAATTTTAAATGTAATATAATTCTTTGTTATTTATAGGGATGGTGATACATATGCTGCTCTTAAAGATTGCCAAACAACATTGCTCCTTGATCCAGGACACGTAAAAGCTCATTTTAGGTAATAACAATCTCTAAATATTATGATAAAGTATTAGCTTACTTAAGTGTAACAATATATATACACACATATATACATGTATTTGTAGATTAGCTCGTTGCCTCTTTGATTTACATCAAGCAGTCGAAGCTGATAAAGTAATTAAAGACTTTCAACAAAAATTTCCCGAATATGCATCTAACTCCGCATGTAAAGCATTAAAAATGGATATAAAAGAAGCCATAGATTCTGGTATGTGTTCCTTTATTATATTATGTTGCAATTGATATGGTATATATTATATATTTACAAATGTATGTAAAGAGTGTTTCACTGAAGTTGTTACAAGTAAATATCTTTGGAATTATGAATAATAGGAATTCAAATATTTGGACGACATGAATTAATATACATTTAAATATTAATTCATATGTAAATTAGATTTTAATAAATTCTATCTATCTATTTTTTTTTCTTTTTATATTAGTATGCATTCTATCTACTATTTTTGTCACTTCAGAACAAAAATTTACTTTCCAAATATAGTGTTGTAACAAGTTTTTGTATTGAAATACAGTTTCTTTTATTAACCATTCTGTTATTAATTCGTTACTGATATTCAATTTATGGATAACAGATAGTTATGTTATTAGTTTTTTTAGTAGCTGTATATTGAAAGATATTTCGTGGAACTTTTAATAATATCAACACTTAACTATTAAATTTCTATGTAATTTAAAAAAATTCACTATATGTACGCTTAATTTTGTGTCTGTAAAATACATGTTTGTCAGTGTTCATGAATACTAACATACACAGAAACAATGAGTAATGGAATAGCACAATAGCCAATTCGTACACATATTTAATGAATTTTTAAAATCGATTTTGTCAAAAACGAAGCATTACACTAAAAAATTGCGTACCATATTTTCTACTTATTTTTTCACGTAGAATTACACCCTTTTCTTTTCCGTTGTACTACGATCTTTTTGCTCTACTCTGTACATTATTTTACTTTTAAGATTTTCTATTAATTGATTATTAACCTTTTGCCTTACTATTGTTTTAGTAGCTACACATATAGCAATAGCTATTCACTACTTTAATACTGTATCAAATACAAAGCACTAAAATATTATAAGTTATTTGCATTTGGTAATTTAGTAATAAAGTTAAAATTAAACTTTATTACAAATACAACGTGTCTTTATTGCATTTAAACCATAATCTGTACCACAAGTGTGACTTGTAATTGTAAGACAAGGGGTTAAAACATATAAGTATTATATAGATTGTGCTTCTGTATATGCTCAATTTTGTGAGTATATACCTAAGTTCAATAGAATATTCGGTACAAGGAACATACCTGCAGTCATTTTCCTCAAATTTTTACACCTACTTTGCAAATAGTTTGCAGTATAGTAAAAAAATTCTCTGGAATGGTAAAAGAGTTTAGGTACACTTTATATATTACATACAGTATAACAATATACACTGACAATTGTTTGTTGTATACATTTTTAAAAAATATCTCCTTAATCAATCACCAATGTAATTTGTTATACAATTAGGTAGAGATAGTGATACGAAACAATCAGTGATACAAATATCAGAATATGAACAAGAATGGAGATGCAATACAATTGATTATAAAATGAGGTTTTGTGGACATTGTAATACTACAACAGATATAAAAGAAGCTAATTTCTTTGGGAAGTATGTATATTTTAAAAATAATTCATAGATCATTTTGGAAATTTATTAATTAGTAATGCATTTATAATTGTCACTGATTTTTCTTTAAGCAATGGTAAATATATTGTGGCAGGATCAGATGATGGTTCTTTTTTCATTTGGGATCGTACTACTACAAACATTATACGTGTACTAAGAGGAGATGAACGCATTGTAAATTGCCTTCAACCTCATCCATCCACATGTTTATTAGCTACAAGTGGTATTGATCCAGTAGTTAGATTATGGAGTCCTTTACCCGAGGTATGTGCTGCAATTATTTATTAAAAATATTTTATCACGAAACAAATAAAGTTTGATATGTACTCACATATTTAATGATTTTCTACATAGATTTTATAAATAAATTGATTGATTTTTTTTTAATTAAATTGACATTTATTTAATATAGGACGGTAGCATAAATGAAAGGGAAATTCAAAATTTAGAAGATGCTGCATCTGCAAATCAAATTCGCATGAATAGCGATCCATTTGAAGTAATGCTCATGAATATGGGATATCGATTTCCTGTTCAGCAGGCTGAACTGAATGAAGATGGTGATGATAATCAAGATCAATCAGTTGTGCAACCTTTAAATTGTAGACCAAGTTAAACTGAAAAAAAGAAATCTGAAAACTGGTATGAAATTGCAATTAAACAATTAAAGACTTACTCAGTGTTATATTGTAGAATACTACTGCTTTAATTCCAATTGTCTATTTTTTTATCAATTCCTTATAGACGTTGACTTTTCCATAAATTAAATACTAAAACATATTTGGTAAAGTGTTAATAATATAAGTGTTGGAGAGAGAGAGAGAGAGAAAGAGAGAGAGAGAAAATAGTTGCATTAGATAGTTGAGGAATTCTTATCATTGACATTTTTTATGTATAAAAGAAGTAATAAAAAATATTTGGAAAAATAATGCGTTAAAAGAAGACAATAGTTACGTTAAAATAACTAATAAAATGCAGTTGACCATATCTCACATAATGATTACATGTATGTTTATTATATTAATATTTTTTGCTTAAGTCTAGCTGTAAAATGTTAAACGATTCAAGGAAATTCAAGTTAAAAAGAAATGTCTATTAATATATTTTATTGCAATAATTTGTTTTATTTCTGTTAAATCATTGATTGGTAATTATTTGTTATTGGTTAAATTTTATACAATGTGTAACGATATTTTCAATTAGGATACTAATATATGTTGTGCATCAATCATTTTGTTAAATTTTACACACAGAATGTGATCTTTATGTAATGTTTAAAGTTTACCAATATATCAATTACGCTTGAGGCACAAGTTCCCACAGACTTTGCAATGTACTGGTTTCTCGAGGTTCTTCTGCTGCAAGACCTAAGTACGTTGAAAACTTAGGTTTTCTTCGATTTGTCCCTTCGGAAAAATAATAACCAAACACATTTGAAATTTCACTTTGATTCTCTTGTATCTCAGAATATTGTTCTACGTTTAATTGTTGCTGTAATGGAACCTGTAATGATTGATGGATAATTAATAACAATGTATTTATTTAAACAATAAATTTTTTTAAATAATATTAGTATAATATTACCTCATGTTCAAATGTATAATCAACACCAAAAATAGGAAATTTTTCAAATGTTTTCAATAATATTAAAATCTCTTTGTGAAGTGTATGAAGTTTTTGAACAGGATTAATTTGAAATCCTAATATATAGCCTCCGCTCGATTCTGTACTTGCAATGACTAAAGTTGGACCAAACTTTGAATTCTTAATAGTAATCTATTAAAAAAAAAAAAAAAAAATAGTAAAGTTTTTTTACCGCAGTCTTCACTGAAAGTTTTCAATATATTTCTGTGTATTCAATGTATTACACAATATAACTATTTACTTACATTTGCTATTACAAGATAAGGAATTGATATATTGAATTGATAATTCATATCAGCAAACCACACTAAACGTATATTTGTTACAATGAAAGTTCCAATATTTCCCTAACAAAACAAGTTTGTATAATAAATCGTTTTTATATAATATAAATTACTGAAAACAATAAAATGATGAGTTCAACCTGTTCTAATGATAAATTCCAAATATCCTGTAATGTTGAATGTACTATTTCTTGTGGTAGTAAAGTCAGTTGTTTATTGTTAATTACTCCACTTCTCAATTTAATTTCTCGGTAAATCTTAGATGAATTATACGCTCTGTAATATTTAAAACATTGTTCAATGATTTTTTTTCTTTTCACAATACAAATTATATTAAATTTCCAGTACGATTAACAATAATAATTGAAGCAGTCAATTTTTATAAATTGCAAATTTATTTATTTTTTAATATTAGAATGTAAGATTTCTATATTTAATCGACTATTTACTTAATGAAACTTTTTTTTATACAGTGATGATGACGTGTTACCTGTATCTAATGTAAGACTGGATACGTGCAGATATCGCACAGTAAATAACTTTGGGCTTCGCGTTACTCATCTTTGTATCTTACCGATAATATAAAAAAGAGAAAATCAGAGAGTTCGCAGCAGCAACAGATTATTACCCTCGTAGTGTTTGTTCTGATTAATTGGACAGCCAGTAGCTATCAAGTCAATGCAAGCTCGATGGCATCGAAACTTGTACACATATCCCAATAAATGGGAGGATAGCAGCTTGCTTTCGTATGTTGTTGATAGTGACGACCATAGAAAAGGACGTTAGTCGTTCAAAGATTTTTACATTTCTGTTCTCACCCCTAGGATTTTATAAACACGGACTCCATAGCTAAGGGTATTAAGATATGTCTGATATTATGCGGGGTGCAAACCTATACACCACTTTATTAATTGAACGGAGTAATTTTCCAAAATTCTATCATCTGCGTAGGATGCTACTCAAGTTGCCAAAACCTGAGATTCCCAAAGACATCTAACAAATATACGGCTACAAACTATTATTCCCACAAATCCAACACCAGCCACCGAGACATGCAGATCTGTATCTTAAGGCTAGTCCTGGACCATTGGAATCTTTTCCATATTGAAAATCAAAGTCATTGGTGGGACTGACGTGACCCGCCGCACATGTCATTACCAATTAGATGCCCTTCCACTCTCCATCACTGATCAAACCGCATCTTGGGTCCGTACAGACACTGTACCCCAAAGAACTCTATCTATATTAATCTCCGTTGACATTACGAAAACCTTTCAATCTACAACTTACCCTTGCAGAACGTAGAAAAGATTCGAGAGGTATGTCTGTCGGTAAAATACAAAGAGTATAGCGGGAATGGAACACGGTCATTTAGCAGACGTACATCATCACTGTATATGATTTTTCAAAAGCGTTCTCTTATAAGCTAATATGTATAATGGTAATATTTTTTAAAATTTATTTATAATTTTTATATAACACATTTGATACAATTAATTAGACATTTTATTTTTCACGGAAAAAAATTAATTTCTTTTTTTTTTAAGACCATAATTATACCAAATAATCAATTTTGTAAATGAAAATTGCTAAAACTTCAAAATAAGATATTCTTTTTATACTTACTCCATGTTTATTTGTTAGATGAATAAAATGTTTTACCATTTTACCATTAAAACAGTTTAATTTTTACATACAAATATGCTAATAAGTGTAAATATAATTGTATAAGTTAATTCAATTCTTTTGAAGTTTTAAAATAGAAGCTACAGCTAAATTTGATATTTGTCATTATTTAGAGGAATATCTAGTAAATAATTAATAAAAAATGAATTTATTTAGAAAACTAAAAAAAAATATCAGGAATGTGAATATCTTATGAAATATTTCAGTTCAGCATTAGATATTTTTTTTCTCAATCAGTTAAGTTGCACAAAAACAATTTTGTCATATCAATTTAATAGTTACAATTATACATTTTCTATATACTATTAAATACTATAAATAGTAATAGAAATTGCTATTAAACAAAAAGGATATTAATTTAAAATTGAATATTAAATGCAACTCTTAGCAAGAAAGCTTTAAAAAAATAAATTAAAAAATATATTTTTAAGAGATTATTGTTTCAAATTAAAAATAAGAAAAATAACAAAATATTTAAATGACACAAAAATGTAGAATATTTTGAGCAGCTATTGAAATATATTATCATTATACTGAAAGAATATTTGTAACCCAGGTTACTCAAAATATTCTTAATTTACATTTTTTTCAACATAAATAAATATGTTTCTTATAAACAACTTATTTGATAAAAAGTAACAATGTTAATTTAGATAAAAAATGTACCTGTAAACACCAATAACAGATGTATAATGTCTTGTACTCTTTAAATCTTGATTTATAAATATGAATTCATATTTGCAATTTCTAAAGGAAGCTAATATATGTAGAGCTTGCATATGTCTTCCTTGTAACTACAAAAGTTATACTCTTTCATTATTTGCAAAACAATTATATAAAATTGTGATTTATTGAAATATACTAACACTGTGTACAGTTTTAATATTCACTGTTATAAAGGTATTATAGCCAATACCTATAGAAAAACATATTTACATAAGATTTTATGAATTTTGTTAGTTATATCTTGTAAAATATTATAAGCTATATCTATATATATTACACTGTACTCATAGATTGTAAAATTACAAAGTTTTAATTGAATTATTATACATACATTAGAATTGTATAATAAGTTACAAATCTTTTATAAATTCCATTTAATGTTAATAATTATTTTAATTGTTCGAGAAAAAAACATTTGATTATTCAATTTGGTTCGTACTTAGATTGATTCTGGGAAGAAGTAAAGAGTGCCATATAATTCTGAGATTGGTTACTATAAGTCTTCCATTATCACCTGCATTTCTTTTTGTATCTTCTATCAGATCAAGTTTATCAACAGTAAATTCCCCCAATCGTAGTTGCATTTGACTAACAGAAATTTGAAGTAGTTTATGAATATTGATTTACTGTTATTTTTTTGCATTATTTCACACAAAATATAAAATTATATTTTCCTCAATACTTTACATAAAATATTTATTACACGTTCTGATATTCTTAATACACCCTTATTTTAATATAAATTTTAATACATTTCACATAGTACTAAACTTCTATTAATATAATACAAATAAATGTTTATATAATAATTATGCTTAAAGAATAAAAAAAATATTACTTGTAAGAAACATCAAATCGAATTTCACTGTCTTGCCACATTTTTACTATAAATATAACAGTATATTTCTTCAATCCAACAATTGTAACAATCAATATTGTTACCATACCTACGAAACTGCAATACATATCATAGATCAAGTATAAAATAGACCGACCATTCTAATGCGCATTTCCAACTGAATAGTGAATTTAAATAGAATATCGATGTCTAACAGAGTATAAGCTAAAATTAACAGCAGATTTTCAGTAATAAAAGCGCACTTGATCCAATTTATATTTGCATTTTAGGCATTTCCATGGTACATCCTGCGTACTTGCGAATTATTAAACTACCGTACGTTGCTACGAGAAATCCTTGGTTAGCAGCGAGCAATAATCGATTTTCACGTGTACTTATATATTACAATAAATCTTGTTAGTTCAATTACAAATATAGAAAATTAACGAAAGGCCTCGATAGCTGATCAACATAAAATTTTAAGGGGAGAAGAGCAGGGGGGACAGACTCTAAATATAAAATTTTAGCTGTAACCAATTATTACTTTCTGAAATATTAATAAAAAGCATTGAATAGTAGCATGTACTTCCCAAAGGTCCCAGTGACCAATCGACATGAAATTTGAAAAGATGAAAGGAGAGGGAGAGTGGTCCCCAGATATAAAATTTTAGATACAGCCAATTATTACTTTCCGAGATATAAATAAAAAAAACTTTCAGCGCTATACACTAAACACTGCTATACAGACTTGACTTATAATACATTGAATGCTATCTATCCAGATGTTACTAATACAGTGTTGATCCTAAATAAGCAACTCGCTCGGGACCGGCCAGTTGCTTATTATGGATTAACCGTTTGAGTGCCACGTGTCTTTCCTGTTTTCCTGTCCAAAAGTGGCAAGGAGCGCTTTTTCGCTTGTCTTATTCCCTCTCAAAAAATGCCAAGCGGCGCGATAGCGCTTGTCTTATTCTCCGATTAAAAATACCAAGGAGCGCTTTTGCGCTGTTTTCTGCTCTTATACGGTAAGTTGTAATTTTTTGAATTCAGCGTGGTTCTGACATATTTCCGAGCATAAGTACAGATATCAGCGTGTTTAAATAATATAAAAATATTATTTAAATATTTTGTAGCCGTAAAGTCGCGCATCGACAGAAACCGAGTTGTCGCGGTTGTCGGCTTCGCAGCCTAGAGCGCTGCCACTTTTCGAGCGAAACAGAAGAAGCGCAAAATCGCTCCTTGGCACTCAAACGGTTAAGGATACTATTCGGCTTGATGTTGTCCTAGAACGGGAAAAGAGAAAACACGGAAAACGAGTGACAGGCCCGAAATAGCGGCAAACAACAAACTGGTCGACCTAGTATCGATATTATTCTTTGGAAAAGATTGTAACATCCCGGAATTGTTAATGCCAGAATGAGAAAGCATTATACATATTCTATCTTTTTTCTATTAAACGATGTCATTGTTCATTCGTCCATAAACATTTATGGTTTCTCGATTTTCGCGGACCTCGAACTCGTTCTCGGATCTCTGGCTCTGCGGATGACTTCAAAGAAAGAAGAGGGGATAGCGAGTTGCTTATTTCGAGCCAGAGAACAATTGCTTAGTACGGATCAACACTCTACAACCGTTTTCGCCGTAGTAGTCATCTCGTAAACTGTCGAGAATGACACTATAACGGTATCGGGTTCAATATTTATATGGTGTTCCACAAATGTAAGTTACGTTGATACATTTTAAGGCTGAAGTACGTTTTAACGGACACAAAATTATGGACTTTTTTTTGTCAATTAACCCTTTCGCTACTACGGGCGACTATAGTCGCTCTCCATAAGATGCCACTGTGATACTACGGGCGACTAGCCGCTCTCCATAAGTATCTCACTCTAAATGTTAACTCCCACTAGATAATTTAGAATACAAAATTATTCTTACCCCTTTGACTACTGTTGACGCCTATTGGCGTCCGAAACATGTTGGCTTCCCGGTACTGTTGGCGCCTATTCGCGTCCGAAACATATTATGTTAATTTTTGGTTTCACGTCTTAGACACGTCATCCGCTGCTAGGGGAAAAAGTGAATGACGTGTCTCAGACGTCAAATGTACCCAAGGGGTTAATAGTTTTCGACGCGTAGAATTCATAAATGCAAGTCTTTACATATTTGAACCGCTGGATTCCTAATGTTAAGTGCATATGTAAAGTTATCGTTTTTAGTATATTTCACAGGTAACTTTGACGCCATGTTGGTGAAATCGAGCAAAGTCTGCATATTGGTTCTTTGGTGGCAGATTGGCAGCAGGATCTGTCGTTAATCTGCCGCCAATCTGCTTTACGATTCTGTCAGCAGGCTCCGCCTGCAGAGCCCAAATTAAATGCGGAAGTAGATGACTATGGATTTGTAGACAGATTCTGTCAATATCTGCTGTCAGCTTGCTGCCAATCTATCTTGATGGACATAAGGTAATTCAAACCGCTAGGTTGGTTTTTACAAGAGGTTTTATAAGAACGACGAGAATTTTACAACTGATACGAGCAATACTGACTTTTGACACACTTTGAACAGAATTTTCCTATGGTGGAAATGTTTAGGATTACTTAAAGGTTTTTGGAATAGGTAATAATAGTGGTAGGAACAGGACAAGGCAAGCTTAGACAGATTAGAACGGCGCTAACAAGGAAACATAACGAAGTGTCTCCAATTTTGACGAAACTTGGTGGATATGTTACCGTGAATGACCGAAATTGGAGAATGTCGATTTTCACCGGTGAATGTCAACAGATACGAAATACGTCGTTGAAAGATCGAATATTTCATTACATTGTTGTACATTCGGACCCTCTCCGGTGTGTGTCGACAATCACAGATATGCTCTGATGGAGGTCCAAAACAAGAGTCAAAAAAGAAGCGACTGGATCTGTCCCGCCAAATCCTTTGTTCTGCTCGGAGTCAATCAACTTTGTCAGTCTTATTATGCAAGCTTTGATAACGCGAGCAACGTTTTCTTCATTTTTTTTCCGATACCCTAATTTATACTAAATGGATACTGCAGTAAATCGTGATCTTTTTCTTGAAAAGTTAAATGCATTAATTGCGGATTAGGTAAATCCTAACCAGAACCCTAAATTCGGTTTGTGTAAAATATAAATCTCCAACATGTTCAACATTCACCATTAGTTATAGTGAAACACCGAAATCTGGAGAATGTCGACTTTCACCGGTGAATGTCAACACTCGCATAGTCGCTTAGTGTATAATGTATGTCCGAAATATTTGCTAAATACCCTTATTTCTGACTTACACCGGTAAATGTTGACATTCACCATGCACTAATGGTTAGAGATTTATATTTTACACAAACCGAATTTAGGGTTCTGGTTAGGATTTACCTAACCCGCAATTAATGCATTTAACTTTTCAAGAAAAAGATCACGATTTACTGCAGTATCCATTTAGTATAAATTAGGGTATCGGAAAAAAAATGAAGAAAACGTTGCTCGCGTCATCAAAGCTTGCATAATAAGACTGACAAAGCTGATTAAGTCCGAGCAGAACAAAGGATTTGGCGTGAGAGAGCCAGTCGCTTCTTTTTTGACTCTTCTGTTGTGAACCTCCACCAGAGCATATCTGTGATTGTCGACACACACCGGAGAGGGTCCGAATGTACAAAAATGTAATGAAATATTCGATCTTTCACCGACGTATTTCGTATCTGTTGACATTCACCGGTGAAAATCGACATTCTCCAATTTCGGTCATTCACGGTAACATATCCACCAAGTTTCGTCAAAATCGGAGACGGACAGTTCGATATGTTTCCTTGTAAGTTCACAGGGCGCGGATGACACATTATTTTGGGTATGATGACGCGATTTTTAAAAACAAGTATGCTGCAGTGTTTACGGAAGAGATTAAAGAAAGATTCATACTCACCAATAATTTCAGAGGCGAGCACATTACACTGCGCCCAAACTGTTTATAAGTTATTCATTTTTATTGTATTAACGTGTTGAACGCCGTGGGTGTCACCGGTGATCGGTGATGCTTGAACTTATTAAAAACATATAATATAAGTAAATGACAATCTTTGTTTAAAGATTGTTTAATGTTCAATATTGCCATCGTTATTAGAGTGATGTAAAGATATTAGTGTGTAATAATACACATAAAAATAGTTCTGTTTGCAATGGTAAGCATGTTATATTCGCATGTTGCAATCTACTATATTAAAACATAGCAACTCACTCTGGCATTGTAGGCCAACTATGCAAAATTCGTTTAGCACTCGACGTGTTAATATTTATATACAGGGTGTCCGAAAAGGTCTGTAAGTCCCTTTAACTCTTTGAAGCTTGGTGGGATTAAAAGTGCCCCACCTTTTTA
>SMSQ01013798.1:19989-30639 GCA_019453375.1 Ctenoplectra terminalis | reverse complement strand
TCGTGTAGGGTATAAAATATATTTTTCAGCTGCTTTTAATAATATTCCAAATATTCTAAATATTAATAATATCCATCCATATGTGTTTACCTTAGCAAATATATTTTTTTAATTTAAATGTCAGACCAATCTACGATATACTAACACTTTAAAAAAAAATATAAATAAATGTATAACGATGTCATATGATATATGATTAACAATAAAAATAATTCTTTACCATAGAAAATGTGTATGCACACTTTGATCAAATGATTGCTTAATTTCCAAAGACGTTTATATATTCTGTTCGCAGCAAAAGGGTTAACAGTCACTGATAATTTGGTTACGTCGTTACGAAATTAGCAACGTTCGAGACCCAGCCGGGTACAAAGAGCGCCGGGCAAACTGAAAATAGATTTAGTTTGGAATTTCATGGTTTGGAAAGGGTCCGACCTAAACCACGATACTTCCAGCAAAACAAGCCAAAATTTATCGTTGGTTTGTTGCTGACCTAACGAAATGTGCCGCGGAAACTCAATCTCTTTTTAGAACGATTTGAGACAAAACAACGAGATACAAAGTCCGCCCCATTCCGTAGAGATTTAGGGGGCGGATCTACGTGGATTCTCCACGAAATCCAAACCACCCTTGACGCGAATATATCCTGACCTGGCTCGAACTATGAAACGCTGCATTTCGACGACTGGGAAAAGTGGGAGCACGCGATAATCAGTTGCTGAAGAAAAAAATGTGCGGTGGAAAAGTTCGCNATATGATTAACAATAAAAATAATTCTTTACCATAGAAAATGTGTATGCACACTTTGATCAAATGATTGCTTAATTTCCAAAGACGTTTATATATTCTGTTCGCAGCAAAAGGGTTAACAGTCACTGATAATTTGGTTACGTCGTTACGAAATTAGCAACGTTCGAGACCCAGCCGGGTACAAAGAGCGCCGGGCAAACTGAAAATAGATTTAGTTTGGAATTTCATGGTTTGGAAAGGGTCCGACCTAAACCACGATACTTCCAGCAAAACAAGCCAAAATTTATCGTTGGTTTGTTGCTGACCTAACGAAATGTGCCGCGGAAACTCAATCTCTTTTTAGAACGATTTGAGACAAAACAACGAGATACAAAGTCCGCCCCATTCCGTAGAGATTTAGGGGGCGGATCTACGTGGATTCTCCACGAAATCCAAACCACCCTTGACGCGAATATATCCTGACCTGGCTCGAACTATGAAACGCTGCATTTCGACGACTGGGAAAAGTGGGAGCACGCGATAATCAGTTGCTGAAGAAAAAAATGTGCGGTGGAAAAGTTCGCGTACAAAGTTCGTAAGTAATAGGCTTGGCATTTTGGTACAAAGGCGCTAGGGCGATTTTTTCAAATTTTAGCGGTCTTCGAGGACGCGTAGGTAATAAATTTATAGTTTTAAATTCTGCGTCCTTCATCGATGTTTTATATAAAATAGTATATGGTGCACTTTTGAGAAATCTCAACCAACATATTTGCAACCAATCGACCTGTTCGCCATTAGTGTTTCTTTTAATCTGTTTTTTAATCGCATTTTGAAGATTTTTTGTTGAAACGAAATTCTCTCGTTTCATTTCATGTAAAATGAATTTGTCATGTTTTCTACATCGTGTTATTACATCATAATAATCCTGTGGTGTGTATAGAAAATTCTTTTTCGCAATGCCATTTCTATCTCTGTAAATTGGACTTACACCACTTTCATAATCGATGATAATGAAATTTCATTTACCGACCGATTTTAAGTTGTACACAACATGGGAATTTTTTAAGAAATTAAACACGGACTAGTTGTACATAAAAAATTTATATTAAATTAAGCACGAATTACGCGATAGCTCATTTTATTCAAAAATAGACTTACACCACTTTCAAAATAAACGGTCCATATGACCACCGAGGCGGTCAAAGTGTTAATTGAAAAGTGCTGACAGAAGATGACAGACCTTTCTATTCCATACGTTACTTTCTGTATCCTAAACAAGCACTGTTAATCTTCGAAAAGGATTTAGAATTGGAACACGTCAAACGCGGATGCCGCACTTATTCGTTCGCGATGCTCACAATCAGGCAAACACACTCAAAAGCTAAAGCCATTAGTAAATACTCTCCGTTCCGTGGAGTATTCCTTTTCTTATCAGATGTTGCAGTCTCCTTTAAACGTTGTACGGCTGCACTCTATCTCGAATCATAATTCCCGGTCTCAGATGAAGTTGAAGAAGCGCCCCTTTGCAGATGGAATAAAGATGGGAAGCCATTCGGCAAACAGGAAACGTCTACGTTCCCAAGAGTTTCTATGACTTCTCATCCGAGTCTGCTTCCGGCAGGCAAACGGTCCCTGATATCTCCATCTCTGTTAACAAACCATTAAAGTTGTACCGCGGTTTGCTCTTGCTCATTAAGTGAACCTTCTTCTTCACCCTTTTCTAATCTTTCATCTGCCTTCGCTACGTCTGACGCGTTCAACGACAATCGTGCCCTCCGTGAAAGGATGTTCTTCGACCGTTCGCAGGTTAGTATCAAGTTAACTCGAATATCAGCTTTCTGTGTCTCGTACAACAGAATCGATTATTGGATCCAATCTGATCGTTTCAATAAATCTCTCAGATAATCTCGCGAGATTTATTCCGCTTCTTCGTTTATTTAAAATAGCTGACACGTTTCGCTCGAAGGTATCATAATATTAATTGATATAGGTGGAAATTAACGCTGCGGACCGCGTCGCGAAATCGAAGCGGCTTGGAACGAAAGTAGAAAAATGTAATAAATTGGAAGCTCCAGTGTGTCAGCGAAGAGTGTCTCTTAAAATTATTCTTTTTTCTTCAAACTACAGCAATATTCTGTATTATCGTATTTCCGTTTTCGATGAAACTTACAGCGTACGCACGAGTAAGTAAAATAAACGAGACCAGGTTCTTTGTCTTACAATCCAAAGCGGTCCCAAGGAATACACTCGTTTGTTTCGAGATAAATAGAAAATGAAAAATAAAATCATTGTAGGTTCTTTCAATTGCAATTTTGTAATAGAACTATATTTTCTTAAAAATAAGCAAGTGTCCGGATATTTTTGAACAGTATTGTGGGAACGGAATCATGAGTCGGGAATGAATGTTTAATCTAGAACGATAGATGTGTGAATGAAGAGTATTTGGAACCGAGCGACAGAGATGCGAAGGAAGAGTGTTCGGAGCAACACGATAGATGTGAGAATGAAGAGTGTTGTACCTTCGTTGTCTCGGTCTTTTAATTTCTCATCAAAAAGTTCCGTTCGCTAATTTCGTCCCCCTTATACGTCGGATGACCAACCTAAGCATTCACGGCGAATCATGTCAAAACATACAACTAAGATCAAACTTCACCTATAATGATTATCTTCTGGGATTGTATACATATATATTGTGAGAATGGTAAGTCTGAGGTGAGAATGTTTAGTCTGGAGTGATAGAGGTGTGAATAAAGAGTGTTTGGGACAGTGTGATCGAAGTGCGAGAGACGGGTGTTTGGGCCGAGCGATAGATGTGCGAGAGACGAGTGCTTGGGCCGAGCGATAGACGTGTGAGAAAAGAGTATTTGGACCGAGTGACAGGGAATATCGTGTGACCGAAGAGTTTCTGGGAATGCCTGAGCAGAGTGAAAGAGATTGAGGAATAGAAGAAGAGAGAATCAGGGAATAAATGAATGGAGAAAATGCGTAGAGGGGTTAGTCGGAGAACAGTCGGAGAGTAGTGAGAGTTGAGTAAAGGAGAGTCTAGAGAAGAGTTAGAGATCGAACATTGTAAGAACGAGCATAGTAATTAGTTAATAAATAGTTATTGTTCTTAAGACAGTGTCCATTGTTGAGTATTTATAGAGACACCCGTCTGCAACCTAAAATCCCTACAATATGTGGAGACGAAAGATAGAGCGTACCTGTGTGGCCATGACGCGACCGACAAGCGATGCCGCGGCGATTCGCTTGTTGAATGAGAATGTGTGTGCCGCGTGAAGCGAACGCGAGCAAGCGAGGTGGCCGAAAAAACAAAAAGTTAATCAATCAATATTCAAGACGTCTTGCATCAAGCTGTTAGCAGTTTCCTCGTAATTTTCCAATAACTTTAATCCGGTCATATTGACAGCCACGAAGGAATAGTGATACGCTAGAAATAATATCTGATCCTACACATACATATATCATGTTGTAGGGATTTTAGGTTGCAGACGGGTGTCTCTATAAATACTCATTAATGGACACTGTCTTATGAACAATAACGATTTATTAACTAATAGCTATACTCGATGATACAATGTTCGCTCTCTAATTCTTCTCTAGACTCCCCATTACTCAACTCTGACTACTCTCCGACTGTTCTCCGACTGTTCTCCGACTAACCCCTCTACGCATTTTCTCCATTCATTTATTCTATAAATACTCATTAATGGACACTGTCTTATGAACAATAACGATTTATTAACTAATAGCTATACTCGATGATACAATGTTCGCTCTCCAATTCTTCTCTAGAATCCCCATTACTCAACTCTGACTACTCTCCGACTGTTTTCCGACTGTTCTCCGACTAACCCCTCTACGCATTTTCTCCATTCATTTATTCCCTGATTCTCTCTTCTTCTATTCTCAATTTCTTTCACTCTGCTCAGACATTCCCAGAAACTCTTCGGTCACACGATATTCCCTGTCACTCGGTCCAAATACTCTTTTCTCACACGTCTATCGCTCGGCTCAAGCACTCGTCTCTCGCACATCTATCGCTCGGCCCAAACACTCGCCTCTCGCACCTCTATCGCTCGGCCCAAACACTCTTTATTCACACCTCTATCACTCCAGACTAAACATTCTCACCTCAGACTTACCATTCCCACAATATCATCGTCGGTCTTACTACAGAATTTCTTCTCTGTTATCTTTCAAACAAGTATACGCATGAGTTTGTACAGTTTCTCGCTGTATTAGTCTAAATAGTAACCAATCAAAGAATAGCAGCCCTAAGACGAGCTATGGACGAGAAGAAGGACGGACGATACAGTTAAACGACGAGAAGTTTTCAGTGGGGTCACCTAGGGCACCCCCTTTTGGTTCAGCGCTCCGGAATTCAATAAGCTGCTTATTCCGGCACGTAATGCGGTAAGCCACGCGGAAAAGTTTACGGCGCTTCCTAGTTTCGGTACAGTAGTGCCTTAAAAGTAATGCAGGATATAGGGAGTGATTCTCCAGTGAGCAGCGCCACCCCTTTACGATGCACCCTGTAACAGTTGATAATATCTGGTAAGCCATTACTTCCGTTTTCCGGGCGGACCTTGTAGCTTATCTTAAACTGGGAAGGCAGACGAGGAACCATCCAGGAGATTTAAAGTAAACTGCAGTCGGCTATGAGCCAGCACCCACCGGTTTTCGCTCTGCCTTGCATCCTTCTATCGTTTTGCCGTTTTTTATTGTCCTTCTTTCATTCTGTCCCCTTCGCCGCCTCATTCTTTCTCCCATTTTTTTATGATTCTCCACGATTTCGTTCCTAGTCGTGCGCTCGGGATTACGCGATAGCTTTAGCACGCGAAGGAACGTCGTCGCACAGAAATAAGTCGCTTTTTGTTCGGGTCTTCTGTTTGAGCTCCGACTTCTTTCGTTCCTAATGATTTTATTCGATTAAACCGATTTGGTGCGATGTGCAGGAACGTTAGATTCTTGGGGAAAGAGACGACTGATTTTTGAATCGATTTAGAATGAAATTCTTGAGTTGGAAATATCAGAATAGTCAAAATAATCAATGAGTGATTTCTTATGGAAATGTGAGATTTAATTCTTATTTCTGTCGTAACTTTTTAATAAAAGTAATATTATCTTATTTATTGTTAGACGCATAGAATATATTGAGAAATTTTGGTCCTTAAATCTGGAACGGGCTGTATATTTCTTACATATTTGATGTATTCTAATATATTTTACTTTGCACGAATATCTACGGTCTAATTATTAATAACCAATTTCTTTGTTTTTTTTTTATTTTGAAAGGAATATTTGGATATTACAGAGTTAATATACCAAAAGATCCAGTATTCTTTCTGCAATTTTGTGGATAATCCGAAAGAAAATGTGATCTTTTTCAATGATTCCGTGACGAAGAAAGTGAATTTTATTTTTATCGGAAAACAGTTGCCGGCGATACTTAATAAAAGAAGAACGATGAAATTTAATTAATCAAGTCTGTTTTCCTTTTTTCTCAAACATTTTCTCTTCGTTTTCGATTATGGAAAGCCGAGAATTACAAAGAGCGCGACAGAATTGAAGGTTCCCAGAGTTTTATCGAGAGATTAGATCTTGGTGAGGTTCCCGTTTCCATTTTTCAAATTTCAAACTCGATTTCGAACATTCGAGTACGGAAGTCTCTTTCGTGACTGTGAGCTGCTCTTGAGCTTGTTCCGCACAGGAAAGTATGGTCCTTATCAAGGGCTCTCCATGCTTGCCTTCTTTCCCTTGTTATCCGTTCGATAGAGAGGTTTCCTTCGATGGAATATAATAAATGAAACTTCCGGAGCCTTTAATGAAGTTATATATATATTGAATCATTCGATAATACCGAATAGCTTTTTTTTCCCGAGGCAATGCAATTCCGAATACGTTCAGTTGGGAAGTACTTAATATTCGCTACATGTATAATTTTTTAATCATTTTGTATAAGATAGAATAATAATTAAAATGGTTTCTTTCGACTTGATCAGTGCTAGTAGAAATTATACAAAGTACCGGACATAACTGTGAGCTCATTACATATTAATAATTATTTTTAGCAATAAATAACTTCTGAAGATAATTTGCAAATATTTATTGTGTAATATATCTATGTTATTCGTAGTCTTAGACGGTGATTCGAGATCGTACAAGATTTATAAGCGTGCTTATAATTTAATCTCCTTAAATTTGACGAGTTCGAATTATTTTTTAAATATTTAGCGTTTTTTTTACTATAAAAATAATTCTATTATAATCTAAGATTGTAAAAAACAAAAATACGTAACATTATAGATATTTGTAAATTTATATCTTTAGTAGGTATTTATTGATCACAATAATTATAAATATGTAATGGGCTCACAATTTTGTTGGGCACTGTATCTCAGTAGGGTAAACCAAGACGAATCGGATCAAAATAAGAATTCAGTCAAAGGAAAGATTTTTAAGTTAAAACTCAATTTCTGAGGATCAGTTTCAAACAAATAATATAATAATATAATAATATAATATATATAATATAATAATATAATATATATAATATAATAATATAATATATATAATATAATAATATAATATAATAATACCTTCTAATTCATTAATGAGTTCTGTTAACCTCTCAGGCACGGCTGAACTTTACGCGGGGCTGTTTCTCTGTACGGCAGCGTTCGACGCGAATTACGCGTAAACGATACAGCGCTACAATGCGTGATGGACGCTGTTCTCTACGCGAGTACATTGGAATGAAGTTTTCGATGATTAAATTATAATTTTTCCCAAAGATACGATACATATACTTTAACTCTGATAATTTACTTTAATATTTAATAATACAATTGAGTATTGACATTCGCGAAAGCCGCTGTAGTGGTCCGTCGTACAGAGAGATGACATCCGTGAAAGCCACTATAATGGCCCGTCGTACAGAGAGATGACATCCGCGAAAGTCACTATAATGGTGCATCGTGCCTAAGAGGTTAAACCACATTAAACAAAGATACGACTTTCCTTAGCATGCTCTTACAATTTTCCATTTAACCCTTTCGCGGCGGAGCGCTCAGAAATGAATTAATATTCAATATTGAATATTCGATTATACAAAAGATCTCTGGACAAGAAGCGTGTACTGCTAGCGCGTCGAGAACAATCGACTGAATGGACATTATTGGGCAGATGCTGATAACAAGTGTTCACGCTCGGACGTCGAGATGTGTGTCCGAGGGAATTTTCTCGGATGCCGTTTTACCGGGCCGCGAGATATTTTGTTGTTACTCGAAAATGGTTGATATGATCATCTGATTGTTGAAACAGTCAGCAGAAGATCTTCTTAGTGGACTGTATTCTATTTATGTTTACGATGTGATATGGTAGTGGATGTTTTTCTGACCGGTAGTCTCGCGAATTCTGACTTTCGTCTTGAACGCAAGTTCCGAAGACAGTTCGCAGGGTGTGTTGAACGGGGGTGAGATATGCGGATTGGCTGTTTGATATTTTGACGGTGGAGTTGGAGGTGGTTAAACAAATTAACTATTGGCCGGAAAATGAACAAAAAGAAGGGAAGACCGCCTCCAAATCGTCGATCGCCCTTAGGTAGGGGGCAATCCTGCGCTGCGTGAGTGGGGGTTCCGCATATCTCCAACACTGACCTGAGCCGGGAATACGTTTATGAAGCTTTTTAGCTCGAACGGCACATGGAGCCGTAAAGAACGAAATTTAAGAAATGCTAATGCCGTGCAATATTGAGGCCTAAGTATCGAAGAAGAACCCGACAGCTGGTTTGCTTCATAAACGAATTACTTTTCGAACCGACTCAGAGTTGAACGGAAACTAAAACGTGATTTTCGGGGCAATCTGGCATGCAGCTGTTTGTGTCGTCCAGCCGTCTTACAGCTTAATTACCCCGCCGAACACAAGTGAACGGCGCCAAAAGGCGCTGTCCGCTTGAAGCGAGCATCTATAGCTGAGCGCCAAAAGGCGCTGTTCACCGCGAAAGGGTTAAGTTCTTAGCTATCTTGCAACCAAATATTTTTGAATTAGTATCATAGCACGCAGACTAAGAGAAAGTCGATTAAAATCGTCATAGCATTTAACGTGTTAAATTAAGATCGAATCATCAATCACATTAGGCAGAAAACCAAATACAATTATATCGTCTTACAGTGTCTGTTTCACCTCCAAATCTCATCACTTTCGTCTTACTTAACACTTTGCTGACGGGTGACGAGTTAACTCGTCTTTTCAAACCTAAACGTTGCTGACCGATGACGAGTTAACACGTCGTTGCACTTGCATTATTTATTTCAATTTATGACACCCAGGGCGATATAGAATATTGCAAAAATTGGGCGTATCGTGTTTACGTTTTAGAACAAATAATCACTGGCGTAAAAACAAATCCAACTAGAAGGTGTAGAGTATGCTCTTCAAAAGGAAAGCGCAGCGAAACGAGATATATCTGCAAAACCTGTTGTGTACCATTACATGCAGGTCATTACCATACAATTTATCGTACAAAAAAATATTAATTTCATATCATTCAGTATAAATAAAATTTATCGGAGTTTATTTAGAACGTTTTACTTCCACATTCAATTACAAAATATTGCATCTCGCGGCCAATTTTCCGTGATTTTCTGTTAAAAATGTAGATAAAGCTTTGTTTCCCTTGCATTGCGTATTTTTTTATATACCATTCATTATGATTTTTTCGACAGAAATAAGTATGCTTTAACTCTTTGCGGCACAGGATTTCAGATAATAAAATAGACCCATGTTGCATAGAATTTTGATTGCGTTTTAAATGAAACAAAATTGCTATATGTTTACTAATAAAGGAATCACATAATGTAAAAATATAAACAAAAAAAAATAATTTAATTGAATTTGTTTCTTAAATTGTGAAACTCAAATAGTCCCACCGTGTCATATAGGTTCATGAATGCTACTTATTAAACCACATCCTTTTCCCTAAGTCAAGGTGGGACTAAAAATGTCCCACCATGCATTAGGGTGCATCGAAAAGGTGGGACACTTTTAATACCAGCGTGCCCCAAAGAGTTAATCGTCGGTAGTTCTAGTGTTAAATAATTATGCTAACCTATGCTTTACAATCTGTACAATAATACAGAGACCACAATTATCAAGAAAAGGGTGTACAGTTTTTACAAAGCTCTTTATGTTACAATGAAAATTCCAAAAGGCTTCAACGGAAAGTTCAGTGCGAGGCGCATGTTCAATACTGTGAATCATATTGCCACTCTGTACGTTTCAACTTTTCAAGAGCGCAAGAATAACTACCTTAACAAATTGACATTGTCAAAGTCCCTTGGACATGATATAAAGGCGTAACAAAACCCTGGCGGTTACCCTACAGGGTATTCGACAAATGTTCGACAATTCCTCAAGTCCAGTTACAAAAGACGACACGAAACATCCTGAAGGGTGTCCGAGATAACAAACGAGTGGAATTGGTAACTGAGTCTAGGCGGAAGTAGCATCGACAGGAAAGTCTCACGCACAGTTAAGTCCCTAGAGATTCAGGGACCTCCCTCTGAACAAGGGTCACTATAAAAAGCTAAGCGAAACGCCTACTTCCTTCAACAGGAATGGAACGATTGGGTAAACAATATCTGAATTGGTGAGTCACTTTTATGATTCACCATCGGGAAACGAATAAAGGTTTCGTAGAAGACGCGACGTGTTTTATTTATAAGCGGTGAGGGTTTTTGGAAAAAGGATCCATAGGTTAAATTGGTGCACCGAATAAGTTGCATTGGAAATTTTAATTTTTTTTTTAATTTACAGCTACGTTTGATAATTGGAAGATGCTTGAAAAAAATTGTTGTAGGCCCTATGGAATCTTTTTTCTTTAACACTAGATTTACCGGCCTCGACTGATCATTTCGA